>JASDQU010034630.1:10453-21878 GCA_032191745.1 Picea mariana | reverse complement strand
CAATAGTCATCTTATTTTTGAAGTGTTAAACTCCTGTGTGCTATAAATTCTTGAACATATACTTAACAGACCACTCTATCTATTTATTTTTTGTTACAAGTTGTACATTGTAGGTTTGACATTACATGTCTTATGCTTGCTATAATTTTTTCATTGTAGGGTTTTGACATTACATGTCCTATGCAAATGGATTGAGTGAGAATGGTGGAAAAATCAACAACAATGGAGCATTCTGCCTCTGCTCTTGACCACTGTGACTGTAAAAAGTTTCCAATATTGCAGGCTATCCATTACAGGCAATAAAAATGTATTTAAAATAGAGGTGTCGTATGAAGTGTCATATGAGGTGTCGTATGATGTGCCGAACGAAGTGCCATATGAATTCACATACCAATAACTGTCCACAATTCTAGGTAACTAGGAATCAATGACATTTAATTAAATTGGTTGCATGCAAATGAAAGTGAGGATGCAAACTTTATACATGTTCATGATCAAATGTCCAAGTCAAAATACTTGGACATTGATCTAATTGTGCATCATTAAGATTGCCCCCAAAAACGTGCCTTTGAATTCGAAATTGCCCACACATGGCAACTCATGTGCGCATGTGTGCAACCCACCATAGGCACATTCAAATATGGGTTGGGTAACCAATTATCCCAATTCACCCTTTCTATTTGCCTTGCCCCTGTGTTAGAAAATCATGCTCAACCTTTGTCATTCATTCCCCTGTTTGAATTGCGCTCGACCCTTTCTTAATTCATGCTATCCCTTGGCCCGATCTCACCCTCTCTTGGTGAATTTCGCCTCTGTCCATCTCTTCACCTCATCACAATGCCCAAGAGGTATGAACCCTCTTCCTATGCAGATATTTTTTCCATTCCTGAGTTTTCACAGTGTAGAGAGATGTTTTTGCACGCAGGTTGGGGGCCATTCTTATCCCACTTACAAGGCCACAATGATGGCATCTCCATGAAATTTTCCCTCAGTTTCGATGGGAAGAAAGCACTTGTAGGGTCTCTTACCTTTGGGGTCTCAGAAGAGTCCATTGCTGTAGCCACGAAGCTTCCAAGAATGGGAGATAAATGGTTCAAAAACCACCAACTGCTACGCTCAAGTTATAACAGGGTTTTTAAGCTTGAATTCCAGAACATTTAAGGAGAAAAAGGATATTCTAAGGAATGGATAAAGGAGGAATTTATTAACCCTCTCATCATCATCACTAGTTTGATCACATGCGAAGATAGATATTCCACTTTCAAAGCCTATCATTTCAGATTGTTAGCTCATTTTCAGTTCAACAAACCTTTGAATTTTCCCTTCTACTTTCTAAAGAGCTTGGAAAAGATGTCCTCTCAAGTGAGGAAGAATGCAACTATCCCCACAACAACCTCTTTCACCATGGCTTAATCAAACTCCTTGTTCTATCCGAATTAGAGAAACAGGGGAAAAATTGAGATGAATTTATCTATCAATTTGCAAACTCCTAGAAAAAATCCACTTGGCCTAAGGACTGTCTCTTCATCTAAGCCCCGCTCTCCAAGGACTCTAAATCCACTTGCACAAACCATTTCCTTACCGGAACAATACAATAATCTTCTTGAAACCCCTGCTTCCTCATCGGGTAAAAAGATCAAGAGTAAAGATTAAAGGAAGCCTATTGTTAACCCCGATTCAATCTCTCTTGATCCCACACCTAAAAAGATCCAATAAGTGATTCAACAAGACCTTCCTTTAGTTCCCACAAATAGGAGGGGAGCAAATCGATTTAATAAAGGACCCTTTCGAAAGAGTACCAGGAGCACAAGAGAAAAACATTATGCAAAACCCTTGCCTGCTTCAGACCCTATCCAAGTGTCCTCTGATATTGAGAACCCTCACAAGATATTTAGGGAAGTTTCTACGGATGGATTAGAGCCACAAAGAAAGACAAAGTCAGAGCCTAACTCTCCTTATCAATCCCCTATTACTCCTACTTCACCAATACCTACCCCAGATCCTAAGAATGATAGATTGTCCACATATTTCAAAGGGTCTAAGCCTTCCTTTGAGATCGTTGATTCTGTCCCAACCATTGAGAAGCTACAAAAAGATAATTTGCAGCTTATCCAACAGTTGGAAGAAAGGAAGACAATATACACACACCTTCATCATGATAATGCAGTCCTCCAACCAAAGGTAAAATCCCTTCAGTGGTTGGTTGATGATATGACCAAATCCAACCACAGCCTCATAGCACAACTGAAGCAACACAAGAGGCATAAGGAAAAGTCTTCACAGCAAGAAGGAGAATCTTATAAAGTTGATCCTCCTCAGGAAGCTTAGTCATGAGGGATAATTTCTTTTTGTTTGCAGTGGGACCTGCAAAATCTTAAGTGTCGGGGTAATGTTGGGCCCGGGATATGATCAATTTTATGACATTAATTAGATACTTTTGTTGAATGTATATATGCGTTTTCATGCTTTGGAGAAGTTTTTGAAGGGATTTTGTGCCAAAACGCTATGATCCACACCAGGTATGCATAATTCATGTTTTATGATGATCTTGAGTGTAATTCAGTATGTTTTTATATTCCCATGAATCTAATTCGCATTTTTGGTGTCACAGGGAAAAATCGCAGCATGTTTTTGCTTTTGGCACTTAGTCTGGTACTCCATTCGACACTCAGTCTGGTACTCCATCCGGCACTCCATCCTGCACAAAAATGATGGGCGATTTGGCAGTTATGGTATTGGTGGCGAGTGGTGGGAGAATCGGAGACATGGGTTTTTCTCATGCTCATCTCCTCCAACTACTATACTCTTGACAACTCGATTTGGGTTGTTAAGTTGGGTGATTATTGGCTCTCTCCATTTCGGCAGTTAGGGCATCATTAATGTAATTTACTGTTTTTAGAAGAGGTTTGACCCTCCAGTGGTCGACCTCTCAATCTGTAAATCTTATAAATACCACCGTGGTGTTCATATAATAGTTAAGAAGTTCAAGAAGTTGTGTGTTAGAGACAAATATGATTTCCTCTGTTTTTCCATTTTCATTTTGCCAGAATTGTGTAAGACTGCATTTTTAGTTTTAATGGCGAATTTGTGTTGTTGAAGATTGTGGTGTGCATTTGAGGAGTGACCACGACTTGCTAGGTGGGCCACCAACGGTCTGGGTAATTTTTCTATGAGTTTGTTTATGAATTACATAGCATAGATGTCTTTTTATTTTATTTCTTGTACATGAATTGTTAGTTTATTTCTTTGTTATATAACTTGATGTTATAGTTTAATTGTTCTAGTTTCCTTTTGCAGGTTAGTATGAAGGATCTTGTCAATATGCAGGATCTTGTCAATATGCATTGACTTTGTAATTAGTAGAAGCAAGTTTGCAAACTTGGACAATAACCTCATGTGTGATTAGATAGTAAATTATACTTTCTTTATGCTTTTAAAATCAAGTTCAAAATAGAATTTAAAATAGAGTTTTAGGACAGAATTTTAATTCATGTTTTCTTTAACAAGGCTTCGATGGATGGATAGTATTAGTTCTAGTTTTTATTTTTAGATTTTTTATTCAATTACTATTTAGTTTTTCCTGCTTAACTAGTTGTTAATTAATTTACTCATTAGTTAACTTGTCATATGCTAGAATAACGTTTAATTCCTGTTTATAAGCATTTCTCTTTTTGCAATCTGAATTGTTGAAATAGGTCTAGCTTAGTTTACTTCATGTAATTTCTTTCTTAGATCTAGGTTGCAATTTCAATTTGTAGTTAATGATTGAATTTGGTTATGAGTTTTCTCACATAGTATAGAATGCAATTGAATTTCATAATCTCTTTATAATTGTTGATGATTAATGCATAAGTGATAATCACATGGATATGCAGGGTAATTGATGTTGTTCCCGTAATGCCTAAGTTTTCATTGGATTGCCTAATTCACACTTTTCATTTTTCTATTGAAGTCAATATCGAGTTTATTCCTCTTGAATTATCTTTCATTGTTAAGTGCCATCGTGATATTATAAGACACGGGAGACATTCACACAATCATCAACAATATATTTGAGCTTTCATAGGTTAAAAGATAGTTTCTTTCTTTCATAGATCAGAAAATAGATTTCTTGCTTTTGTAGGATAGATAGTCTTTTGCTTTGGTAGATTAAAGAGTAGTTTGCTTATCATAGACTAAAAATTAGTTGTTAATTCTTCTTTTTTTCAATTAAGTAGATTTCCTTTTGTAAATTAGAAATAGTTGTATTAAGAATAGAGTTCACTTGTCTCTTAGCTTAGATAGTTGCTTATTGAGTAGTTTTTATTAGTTTACTTGTTGTAGAAGTTATCCTAGGTTAGTTAGCTGCTACTTGATTTAATAGGTTAATTGCTTACTTGTCTATTCTTTCTTTGATAGTATAGTTGCTTGTTTATTTACTTGCTTTCACATGATAGTTGTTTAATTGAATTCAAATAGACTAGTTAAAGTAGTTTTCTATTGTTATTTGTTTATTTTTATTCTTAAATAGTTTGCTTTTGCTTATTGTCATGATTCAGTTAGTTTGCTTAGTAGGGTTTTCATTTTCTTTCCTAGAACTATCCATCGATCCTTGGTTCAAAAGTACTTAGGTTACATAGTTTAAAGTTTCTTAGTAGGGTTTTCCCATTAGATAGCTTTGCTTGAATAGATTAGCCCTTATATAGACACTTCCTTAGTTAGACTATACTACTACCAATCCTTCTACCTTTTCATATATTTTGCTACAACTCTAAGTTTACTTACCTCGGGTTGACAATTTAATTGAGGGGTTTTAGTGTGTTTTTAGTGCATATCTAACACCCATCAAATATCAGTCACCATAACTGCCATCTATTGGAACTCTTTGACATAATCCTCTGGTGTACCTGTATACCTTAGCTACGCCAACTCCCTGAAGTGGATCTCCAGATCCTTCCTATCAAACCTGTCCATCAACCTCTGGGTGAAATCCTCATATGATGTGATGTTGGAATGCCTCAATGTTAATATCCCATGGTACCACCACTCATGAGCCTCTCCATCCAAGTGTAGGGTGTAAAAATTGATTGACTCTACCTCTGTCATCAAGTTAAGCTGGAAATAAGTGTCCAACTTATGTACCCATGCTCGTGTTCTGCACATGTCAGATCTATCAAAATATGAGATAATCATCTTCGCCAATTTGTGCAAAAGATAAAAATTCTATTGATTCTCGCCTGTCCTAGGCTTGTTCCTCATCCCAAGGTTGCATTATTTGTTGTAATACATGGCTTCCTGGGATCCTTTTTCTAGCAACCGATACTCTCTGAAGTAGGTGTTGATCTCGTCAGTCGATCCCTATTATTCCTATGCTCTTGTAGGCTGCTCCTCAAGGAATGGTGGAAATAATGGTTTGGGTACCCTTCTGATACCTACCTGGAAGACACTCTGTGTTGGAACATAGGTATTACTCCCTTCAAGAGCCTTACCACCTCTATGGTTGGACTTTGCATGGTTCCCATTAGAGCCTCCATGGTTTTGATTTAATTGGTTGTCAGTAAAATATTGTGTCATGAGTTCTGTTAATTGTTGTTTCCCATTGACTATGGTTTCTAACTGTTGTATGGTCATATATTCAGGATGACCCCCCATAACACCTTCTACTTCTACCTCTTTTGATGACTCTGATCCTGGGGTGGGTTGTTTCCCTCTTCCTCTAGTTTTCCTTGGAATCAATTCCTCAAGAAATCGTAGGCTAGAAATAATACCAGCTTTGATACTACTGCAATATCCCCAAATAAGAATATGTCATATTTACTGTCTAATATAGTTTTGGTTATACTCTTTATATGTTATTAAGCTGATTGAGGACTTTCTACAAACATTTTGCACATAACCCACAGATAGACATATTGTCAAACATATTGCATTCAATCTAAATACACCAGAAAATAGAAGAGATAATATGACACTTTATTAATAATAGAATATTGACCACACCATACAATGGCTAAGGCTACTATAGCAGCTATGAGAAACAATAAACATAAATTGAAAAACCCAACACCTAGTGCAGTGCCCTGATCCCTTCTAGACGATGGTTCTTTCTTCAACCTGCATAAGGGTTAACTCTAACTCTGCAAACCGTCTCCAAGAATGATTCCAAACATTGTAAGTCTCAAACCCCTGGTGGAGATAAAGTTGAGTTACTCCAACATCGACGACAACAATCCAACCGCTCGTGCCCAAGTATCTGAGCCAATTCAGTTTTTGCAGAGGTCCTCATGAGACAAAGCAGGATAACCATCAGTTCCTCACGTGACGAAGCTAGAAAAAAAGAAGGGCCTTGAGGGACCCCCTATACTTGTCGCATGAGGGTGCCACAATAGATCTGCAGAAAACAAATTTGTCCTTCGTAAACTCTGCGCACCTCCTGAACACTTTGATACCCTCAAGTCCCCCTTCCCCGTGCAAGACGATATACCTCCAACTGAAAGATAAACCCCAAATTGAACTCGAATGGAAATCCTAGATGGATCCCCTCTTGTCTACCTAGGTTGTATATTGCACCATCGAAACTAAGCTGTAATAGTGGAAGGGTTTTGCTAAACCCTAATGAAACAATGGCTCCAAGAGCACTCCAAAATGAAAGTTCAAATCATCATTCCAAAGTGAAGGATTACCCCTCTATTTATTCTTCCTTCGAGCCTTCTACATCTTTCCCTTTTGACCAAATCAAACCCTTACCTTATTTTCCCTCCAATTTTCACTTAAACATTAAAAGTCACTTAAGTAATTAATTATTTTATTTTTATTTAATGTCACTTTAGAGTTTGTCATCTTTTACCCAGTGACATTAAATAAATCCTCTTGACTCCCTTTCCCTACTGACTATAACCTATGGGACTCATATAGGCTACTAAGTCATTCTATGTAATGATCAACTGGAAGGGGACATTACAATCCATGATAGTTTACAAATCACAGTCGGAGGCGCATTACATAAATTCATGAGAAGCGTTGCAGTGATGGGGAGAAGGAAGTTCAAAGGAGGGTTTGACTATTCTTGGCTCAAGGAGTTGAACCTTGGGGAGTGCCTAAGACCCAAAGCAATCTAAATTTGGTAAAGGTGGTAAGGAGAGTCTGGAGAGTGTGGGTAGGAAAGACTCTGTGGAGAGGACGAGCAACTAGGTTTAGGTAGAGGGGGCATGTAGAGGACCAAGGAAGACTGCTAGGAAGAGAAAAGTAAGACGGGGGTTGCAAGATGGCTAGTAGAGGGGTGAGAGGTGGTAGCTAGTAAGGAAAGAAAGTGGAGGCCTCCTCATCCCAAGGTCTAGTGAAAAAAACCAGAGCAGCTAGAGTGGCATGGACGAAGGGCTCCAGGTTTAAGTACCACTACATGAATGCAGAGAATAAGGCACCAACAAAAATTAAGGAGGATGTGAGAATCAAGAGGCACACCAACATAGAAGAGGTGATTGTGGAGAAAGTAAAGGTGTGGGTAGATGACCCATATTATGCTAGGACCCGAGAGATAAAATAGTTCAAAATGGATAAGACGTATGGGATTGTCAAGACAATGATGGCTCAAGTGGTAGAAAAAATGAGGATACCTTGTATGTTGTTAAAATATTAGAAGAAAAGTTTGAACTTTTCTGTGAGTCCTAGTGTGACATCACATTCAGGGTCACTCCAGAAGGGAAAAACTAGGAGCAACCACAGACTGCGCCAATGTACCTGATCTCCGCCATTACCAAGGATCAACCCATCTCGATTGAAGATGATGAAGAAGCTCGAGTCATTGGAGTAGAAGGCAAGTTGGAGCCATCCCAAGTAGAAGCTAAGGGAATTTGGGTTTGAACACCACATGTTTTAATTTCAGTATATATTTTCAGGCTTGTTAGCATCCTTAAGGTATAATAGAAGTCAAAAAATTATTCAAAATATAGACTCTTGGCTTTTACATCTAAACTATTTGATTTCTTTTTTGAAGAACAAACTTAAAACTGAAATGAAAAAACCTGAATAATTACTCTGTTTAAGTATTTTTATTCTGTATATAAATAAAAATACTTAAATGATTTTATAGCTTAAAGTTTTTATGCTAATTTTATATTTAAAATCAATTATATTAATTTTATATTTAAATTTATGTAAAAGATTCGTTCCAACATTAAAATTTAATATTTAAATTTATGTAAAAGATTTGTTTCAACATTAAGATTTAAATTTATTCATAATTTAAATTGTTGTTTACACATTTATTATTTACTATCAAAGTATGTTATTTAAAAATTTCCATAACATCATGTGTATGTTTTAATATGATATTACATTGAAATTTTAAAGGGAATTCCTATTAAAGGAGTGAAAATATTGACTCCAACATTAAAATTTAAAATCTAAGTTCAATCATATTACCTTTCTTTTTAAAAATTTATAATAGATGTTTTGATATAATATTATATTTTTAATTTTTGAATTAGAAATGAGTAGTGAATATTAGTTTATGTATAAGACTATGTCCAAATATTATTAAAAAGTTAGTTTATGTATTGAATTAAAATTAAATGGAATTAAGTTTATGTACTGAATTAAAATTAAATAGAATTAAGGTTAAATGTTATTAAAAAACATATGACGTTATTAGAGGTAACTTCAATGTTGACCACTAAGTATACTTGCTTTTTAAAAAAACTATTTAAAAACCACAAATAATTTATATGTTTTTTTAATAATAATGATATTAATTCACATTTGCAAATAGTAACCAATTATCTTTATTAATAACTAAATTTTGATCAATTTTGTTCCCTTTTAATTTTGCTTAATAATTAAAATTTTAAATTTAAGTTCAATCATATTTAAAAAGTATTTGTTCTTTATGTGATATTACATTTTTCTTTAAAAACTTATAATAGATGTTTTGATATAATATTATATTTTTAATTTTTGAATTAGAAATGGTAGTGAGTACTATGTGTATGAGACTATGTCCAAATGTTATTAAAAAATTAGTTTATGTATTCAATTAAAATTAAATGGAATTAAGGTTAAATGCTATTAAAACACATATGACGTTATTACAGGTAACTTCAATGTTGACCACTAAGTATAATTTTTAATAAGACTATTTAGAAACCACAAATAATTTACATGTTTTTTTAATAATAATGATATTAACTTGCATTTACAAATACTAATCAATTATCTTCACTATTAAACTAAATTTTGATAAATTTTGTTTCCTTTTAATTATATATTCCATTATTAATTAAAAGCCTTATAATTTCTTATCATAACATTTTTTCTTAATAAAAAAATAATATTTTCAATATTGAAATCTAATATCCTAATTTCGATAATTATGTATTGTTTACAAATTCATCAATCCAATTTTTGGACATTTTGAAACTTTACAAAGAACACTCAAATTTATAAGTTGATAAGTATATTTACATGGATTTTTAAGTCTTTGTTTTTTAACTCTATTTTTCAAATTAGAAATTTAAAAACTCACTTACAAGTGTTATAAATAAATTAAGGCTATTTAGAAACCCGCTTAAAATTATTATAAATAAACTCAAATTAATCTAAAAAAACCAGTAATTACAGATAAAAGTTTCATACTCTAGGGTTTTAGTGTTATTGCTATCCATGTTCAGGGTTTCAAATTCAAAAAGGTCTTAAACTTTATCTAAGGTGAAGTTCGTGAATATAGACTCGAAAGATTTTAAACCTACCATGTGAAAATTATGAATTCAAAAATTAAAGAATTTTACAAGAAGACGTCAAAAGAAACCTACCTTCAATCTGAGAATCTATTAAAATCAGAATGTTGTATACAGGGTGGGAATTTGAAACTGAGAAAGCCTGTAAATATTGACACTTATTCATTGTCACAGAATTTGAAACTGAGAAAGCCTGTAAATATTGACACTTTTATTATTTATTGTCACAATTTTAAATTTTAAAGATTAAAGAATGTCGATGATCCTGACACACCGCCAATTTATCCATTAAATTAAATTAAATTCTTACAGTTAACCACACCACATATAAGATCATTCCCGCATACAATTCCAGATCAATGTTCAGTCACTTCGGGAAAATAAAAAGAAGAACACAACATTATGTTGGAAAAGATTTCAATCTTTTGGTGGAGAAACAATTGAATTTATGTGATATAGCTTCAAATCTGTTACTCTTAAACCAGTTTACAAATAAAGGAAATAATGTCAGTGATCATCCATATTACTATAAGCAACAGGATACAGATGGACATCACCTACTTAATTCAAATTTTAAAAGCTACCGCGCATCCTGCTCAAGATTTATAAAACCCCCAATCTCAAAAGTCACCGCACATTCTGCTCAAACGAAATTCATCAAAAACCCTAAAATGGACAAACCCTATTTCCGTATAATGTCGCCCCCATTGTGATATGAGTAATACAAGATTGTCGAAAAGAATTTCATTAATTCAGAGAATATACAATAAATTCAGAGGAGGGTGAAAAGATCCATTTATTTCCTAAATGGCTTAATAATAAGAAAACCGTGTACCAGATACAAAATACTGTGGCTCTAGTCCACAAAAGAATAACCTACACAAAGCCAAAAGAATAAGTCTAGTGTTTTGTCTCCAATAACACTAGACTTATTCAACTCCAAGCAAAACGATAATGAGAATGTATGGTACATGATATAATGGATATTTATATACGGAGTGTTAGCAAGATATTTAAACAAGTCATTACAAGCAATAACAAAAATCCCTCTAGGAATTGAAATAGAAAATATAGATGATATATGCCAATCATTATTTTGGAAGCTTATTTATTATTTAAATTTTAAACATCGTAAAGAGAGAAGAATGACAAGTGGCACCCTACAAGGGTTCAAGTATTAATTTATGAAATTTTTGTGAAGAAAAAAAAAGTAATTGTGGAATGACTAGGACTAAATATTCAATAAAGTTTAAATAGAGTATGAAATTAATTCATAGAGGTCTTTAAATGAACTTAAGACTCATCTATATTTATGATTAAAGTAAGTAGGATTTAACTATCTTTTCTTATTTCGGAAAAGTAGTTACACACAAAGAAACTGTAACTTAGATTGTGGAGAAATAGAAAAGAGACCATTTTAGACTTAGAAAGGATCGATTTCTTGAGGAAGGAATTAAGGAGAGCTTTTGTTTAGACAAAAAGTTTGTAATATATGAAAATATGTTAGCACATTCTCTTTTTTAGATGGTTTTTTGATATTTTAAATATTTTTATCTACAATGTTTCCACGTTTTTTTTAAATGTTTATTTTTCATTTATTTTCAATTTTTTTTTATTCAATGATGTTTTTAGTCATTTTTCCATCTTTTAATCTTAAAAAAATATAATTCAATTCTTTTTTAATAAATTAAAAACTAAAAAAAATAAAAAAATTG
>JASDQU010034629.1:6299-19193 GCA_032191745.1 Picea mariana | reverse complement strand
TCAAATTTTCAAATTCTACTCTATGTCATTGAAGCTTGACCTGCTTAACTTTTGGATCACCTTCGTAGATTCTCTTGAGTTTGTCCCATACCTCTTTACTAGTGTTGCAACCCATAACTTTGCTAGCAATGGTGGATGCCAATGTTGCTATAATAACATGTCTGGATTTTGAATTACAACTCACAAGTTTCATCTATTTTGGATCGGTTGGAGAATTATTTGGGATTACATAGCCATTTACAACTGAGTACCAAATGTCTACTCCCAAATCCGTTAGGTAAGTTTTCACTCTATCACTCCAGTATGCATAATTTCTTCCATCAAATTTTTGAATCCCATTTGAAATGTGCTCATGGTCATCCATCTCTTCTCAAGATTTTCCTTCCAGCAGTTAAACTGTTCTGGAGGAAACCTACTCTGATACCAATTGTTGATACTAACAGGGGGGTGAATCAGTATCAAGTACAATTTAAAACATTTTTCAACTTTTACTTAAACCATTCAACTATATCCAATGAGAAATGAACAATAGTATAAGATTTACACCAATACACCACAATACACCATGCACAAATATTGTTCAAGGGAAGTAATGACCTCCAAAGGTAGCTACAGCTTCCAAATGTAAAAGGAGGGATAAACCTCCAAGAGGAAGATACAATCCTCCAATATCAAAATAGGATTTAACTCTCCATCCTTGCCCCTTCCTTCCACCCAAGAATATATGAGAGATAATAAAACTTTACATTAAATCATCACCATCAACCAACCATCACATAGAACCTAATAATGCTTCCTGAGACTTCTTTAATTTATGAAATTATTCAATTCTTGGAATAATTTGATCTTGTGGATAATATTACTAAATGTATTCTCTGAAAATTATCCAAGTTTCACTCCTTTGATCCTCCCTAAAAAGAAGTTATAGAGAGAATGGTAGACTTTGTTCAATTCGGGTTTATTCAGGAGACCAAACTTGTACAAAATTCCCCTCGCTAAATATTTAACATCCGATTCTGAAACTCTCACACAAGAAACTACAGTCTGTACTCTTTCCAATGCAATTTTTCCTACTTCATTTTGATTCTCTATGAAGAAGTTATGACTGTTTTACCCAGAACACCTATTTATTGACTAGCTTCAGGACTGGTAAAAAAACCCTATCTTACACAGAGTGTATCTCCATAATTATAGCGAATCAAGAGCTGAAAATTTTACCACAGGTACCTTGATATGTCTTCTCAATACCATATCAATTTAACCATCTGAATCATTCTAGAAAAACATTTATAGCGAAAATGGTAAGATGACCTGAAAATAACATACCTTAGAACACATCACCAAAAGACTTCATCCTCCCTTGAAATCCGACCTTCTTTACTTCTGATTTCCTCTGAAATTCAACTTGTGTATCAAATGAATGTATAATACTATATATTTATACCATTTATGTCACTTCCTTTTAACATTAGGGCCGACCTGGCACTTTCTTATTTTGTAATTTTGTTCTTTAATTATCTTCAGGGCCTACATGTACTTCCTTCTTCAATTCACTTTGTCATCTTCAAAAATTCATTTCTCCGCAACCATGAGGATCCACGTGATGTGACACATACCACCGGAAACAACATGATGTATACTATCAATCCATGGGTGTTGTATATGCATGTGCATTGTCCTTCATGTTCAAATACCTTCATCAATCTTGCGGTCCAAAACCCATGACTAGGGTTGATATCAATGACAACAACCAATATTCCAACATATTTCCAAACCCTTAAATTATTGATATAGGATAAGAATTTGATGGATCAACTGGCAGATAAATGAGTGAAATATATGTCAATACAACTTAAAAATAAAAATAAAAAGAAAAAGGGATGATGTGAAATTTTATTTATTGACTAAAGAAATATGTGAGGAAAAATTTCCTTCCATTTGGTGATGGGGTCTATTTGAATCTCGATGAATATCCCTCCCTTCTCTAAGATTGTTGAATTTTCCCACACCAACAAGTGAGCATGGGAAAGGTTCAAGTTTGGTGATGGTTTGAAATATTTTTAATGAGGGTATGATCAGAAGAAATTGAATCAAGCCTGAAGAAAGATTACCTAAGGGTTTTAATTAAATTTCATGTCATAAAACCAAGTGCTAGAGACATTAATCTTCATGAACATTCAATTTAAACTAATCAGAAACAAGGGAAAAAACAAGGAATAACCATACCTTGTTCAATCAATCTCAAGCAAACCTTTAGCTATATCAAAAATCCATCGTATCATTTCCATTGATTTAATCATGGAAGAAAAGTTCACCAACAATCCAAATACCTCACACCAAATTTTGTCAAGATGTCTTTCCTTTATTCTCCAATGAGTAAAAATGAAGAGAGAATCATCTCTTATAGGTGAAGAGAGGCCTCAAAACAAATTTACAAAACCAAGTGCTAGCACAATACCACGATTCAAAAACTACTTGCTCTAATAAAACCTTGAGAAAGATAAAACAATAAAGTAATACATCAATATTTTCTCATGTAATACAATATCCCCTTTTGAAAGGGTCAAAATACATCGTAATGAAGCTCCAAGTGGGTGCACCCCTTCTAAGGAAGTGACCAAATAGTGGTCAAATGGCTCCAACCTTTACCAAGAAATTGTCCAATGAAGTATGGTGGCCATAGTATTCCAAAGCACAATACCCATTCAAAATGATGGATCTAGCCTCCTAACAAATCGTTAATTGGTGGCACATGGTGACAATTTCTTAGAAAAACATAACAAAATGGGTTAATTTTAATACTTGCTTAGGTCTTACCTAAGGGAACATTATTAACCATTATACATTAATCAAATCGTAAGAAAAAACCATACTTCCTAAGTTTTTTAGGTGAAAGATAGGAAATTAATGTGTAATAGTGATGAACGGGAATGGGAATGATTTCATGTGATGACCCTCAAAGTCTTATATATGCATAGGTCATATTCTTCCATTTTTTATTCTTGTAGCTTTATTTTGGCTAGACATTTTTCGTAATAGGTTTCTAGAGGGAGTTTATCATGGAGTTACCATCCTCATCATGTTTTTTACTACCCCTTCTTAGCCTTTTTCTTTAAATGTTCACTTTATTGAGGGATGATAACAATTTTTGGGTTAGTGGGTTGTGATAGGGCTTGTAGAGTCAAAGAGAGTAATGATATAGGTTTATTAGATTATGGCATTGGTGGGTTGTGGTTATTAGGTTACTTATTTAGGGGCTTGATCCGAATTGGATCATTATATTATTTTCCATCTATCTTGTTGCTTTCAAAGTGGAAAAAATTAGAGGAATCAACTTGTAGGGTCATTTTAGTGGCAGGTCACAATTTGGAAAATTGGGGTTTGGAACCTTCTAGAGCCATTTTGAGGAATCAAACGAAATGATTTGGGGTTAAAAATTTCCCAACATAACTCGGACTCTGTGACACTATTCTACACATTGAGACCTTTCCAACGATGAAAAAATCGCGTCAATTGGAGCTCATATGAAAACTTTATGCCTCCAACAAGTTAACCTACCGTATTGACCACCATGGTACGAGAGGATGCCACGCCATCCCCCATTACTCAAACATATGGTGCTATCTATGTATGTAATTTCATGAGATTCTAGAAGATTTAAAACCCTGTCACAATTGAGGGTTGAGGAAGTAAAAAAAGTATCCTTAGATGGTTATCAAGCTATGTTAAATATCGGACCACTAGGGGGAGAAGGCATTCCATTCTATGTTATTTTATTTTGTTCTATAGCAAAGAAGAAAAATGGGGAGTGGGAAATTAGAGAGCATAATAGAGGGGGTTAATGTTTTGTAGCAACCTAACATGCCACAAGTCTAAGGTAACTCCATAGAGAGTGCCTTCTCCTTTGTACTTGCATTATTTCCATACCGGAGAAAAGAGAGCAGAGAAACCTCACCTTCTAGCTAAGTTTTCTCCCGCAACAATTTTCGAGAGAAAATATTTGTGTTATTTTTTGGATGGTGTGTGATTGTATTTTATTGTTCTCTATTTTACTCATTTTATCTATTTCATGCATAAGTAGAAAATTAGTGACTAAATATTCTGGAATCTAAAGGAATTTAACCTTCATAGTGTAGATTTCAGTTTTATTTATCAAATCTATTGTGATGAACTATTCCAGTTGAATATCCATGATAGTTTATAGATCAGGGGTTGGCCATGGTTTTTATTCCATTAGGGTTTAGAGGTTACTAGATTAGGAATATTAAGGTTTAAGGTTAAGAATCAATGGGTGAATGTTAAGGTTTAGGGGTTGTAGGCTCATGTTTAAAGACTTTAGTAAGTAATATGCATGAAAGGGGGTGATTGCATAAGGAGTCAATAGGCTGAAGGGACATGTGTCAAGTATATATGGATTAGAGTGTTATGGGGTAGTGGGATGCATAACATCAATCATATTAAAATATATCAGCATCAACATCATCATAATGACGACGACGATTAACACAACTTTGATGGTGAGGAAGATGATGAGTCTGATGACCACCCTCTACTCAATGGATTATTTGGTTGGATCCCTTCATGTCCATCAAGTCCATTTGTGTTATGGTTAAGCCTCTGCGGTCATAATCATCACGAGGACGACGACGATGATGACGATAACAATAACGACCACAACGATGAAGATGATGATTATGATTATGATAATAATGAAGATGACTACGTTGATGATAATTAGTGGGTTAGTTGGTTGGGATAATGTTAGTGGGGTTACATAGACTAGTGAGTCAGGTTTATCAAGTTAGGGTTTCAATGGGTTGTAGTTATTGGGTTACTTGTTTTTGGGGTTTAATGAAACACATTGTAGATAGAAATAAAGAGAGTAGAGATGGTTCACAAATTACACACAAATAATATTTTTACCACACTCAAATCAAGATACAATATACACATATATAGTTGGAGTCAAATCCAACTAATTCCAAACATGGGAATATAGGTTGAGAGAATCTATCAACAACCTACAACAAATCTCAAATCAATCTCTAAACTAAACACACAACATTAATGGAAGCATTATCTCCAACAATTGTTTCATTAAAAACTCTTTATTAAGTGAACATTATGGATTGTGGACAATATTTAAATCTTGTGCCCGAATGATAAGATGTATTAAGAATATAGTATGATTAGTTGATGTAGATCGATATTGTGAGAAAATAGATATTAGGCTAGTTGTCATGATTGTATTCTAAACTTTGGTCTATAAATATCGTTATACACATGAAAAATGTAATTTTTATTTTACTAGAATTAAAATTGTAATTTTTCCTTTGGAGAAAAAATATTTCATTATTACTAACTTAGTTGTGTTCTAAAATGACCAAATTACAACTAAATCTCCCCAAAATTTAAAAGAAAATGTATTACCAAAATCCTAACTTTAAGCAACCTCTTTCAAATAAAAAAATGTAATTTTTATTTTACTAGAATTAAAATTGTAAGTGTTCTAAAATGACCAAATTACAACTAAATCTCCCCAAATTTTAAAAGAAAATGTATTACCAAGGTCCTAACTTTAAACAACCTCTTTCAAATAAAGTTTTTTTTCCTTTTTGTGATGGTCATAAAGCATCTACTTTAAATAAATACTTTAAATAAAGTTTATCTATATATATCATATATGAGAACAACAATATACACCAAACAACACTACATTATATAAAATAGGATATATCTTCACTATTGCTTACCTAAAAAATTGATCACTAGTGACGTCCCATGTCGTTTTGTTATGTAAGTCAACATACCTTTTATGAAAATATGAGGCTTTTTTAAAACCAAAATCTTGTGTCTTTCGGTCTACTTTGATTTCTTTTGGTTGTTTTTTGGTTTATGGTTTGTTTATTTTGCCTTTTAGCGGAGTTTTCGCTCTGTGAGCTTTTAAAGTCTTTGTGGATCCACAAAGTTCAAGCAACAACTATTTTTTTAAGTTTAAGTATTGACTCGAGGAAACATGATTTTGTATTTGTAGATTTTGTATATTCTCATTATTTTAGTGAGAGTATTTTAAGAGAATTATTTTTTATTTTTCAACTTTTTTAATGTAATAAATATAAAAATATTTTTTATTTTTTACAATTAAGTTGATCACCTCCTTATAATATATTAATTTTATTTTATTTATTAATTCTTTATGATATCATAATTTTTACTTAAATTTAAATACAATTATATATTTAATATTATATAATAAATATTAATATTAATTATTATTATATTTGTCACTACATTAATCATCATCATATTTATATATATTAATATAAAATAAAATTTTAAGTATATATAATTACTTAATTGTTAATTATTTAAAATAATAATTTTATAATCAAGATTTTTAGATTCACCGAAAATTATGATAACATGAAAAAGTTTATTACTACATAAATACAAATTTGACATTTAATATTTAATATAATTAATTTTATAAAAAATTATTAATAATAATCTATATATAAAACTTAAATTTCTCTATCAAATTTGAATTTGGTATGATAAAGTTACTTTTAAAAAGTAGACCATAGAATTGACTAGCGAGAATTTAATTGATCGCATGGTGTGACAGAATAACTTTTTAAAGTAGATCATAGAGTTCACTAGCCATAATTGATTTGATGGCAAGAAATAGTAGAGCGTGTTGGGATGCCGGACGTGTGGTTGTGAAAAGATTTGGATTTTGAAACGGCGGACGTGTGGTTATGAAAAGATTTACCACACTACTTTCTCTAAGTCGATAATTTACCAGACATTTCTTTATCCTACTTCACATCGTACGCTCAATAAGATTTGCCTTTGCTTTTTAGATGTGAAATCAACGTACAAGAGTCTATGGTAGAGTAGAAAAATACGTGTTCGATTTCCATTTTCACTGCCACGTGGCATCGATACTCCTTTTCACGACATTTTTTTATAGATTATTTTCTTGAACTTATTTGTTGAAATGATTAATTTATGCAATTTTGTTGAAATATATTTATTGTTAAAAATATATTTTAACAAAGTTTGTTTATTTGGGATTTTGGTTGATGGGATGAAAAAGGCTAAGTGATGGATTTCAATTAAGTATAGATTTATTTTAATTTTAGATTTATCATGTTTATTATGAATCAATTTTTTTGCAGTATAATTTTTTATTCACTTCAAGAAACTTGATTTCTATAAATGTATAATAAATCTAGAGTTATGATGAATTATTGACCAAAAAAAACTACTCATTTCCCTCCACACCATTGAAATGTTTTAATTATAAGATATTTTTTTATTTCAATTGCTTTATATATAAAGATGATTTTGAAATATTTTATTGAAAGCTGAGATTGAAACATTATTTTTGTTATTGATATTTTATGCTAAACACTAAAGGAATTGAGATATAAAAAAGCATAATTTTTTTTTACTTTCAATTATTTTATCTTTATATATATATAAAGATAAAGATAAAATTAATATAATATTATTTTATTTAAAGTGGATATTCAATTACTTTATTTATATATAAATATAAAGATAAAATTGATATAAAATTATTTATTTTAAAATAGATATTGAAATATTTTATTTTTGATGAGCATTTAAATATAAGTTATCACAAATCTAGTCTATATTAACTATATAAAAAAATACATATAATAATAATCTATTTTTAAAGTCAAAGTCTACAAAATATAAAAAAATACATATAATAATAATCTATTTTTAAGGTCAAAGTCTACAAAGAGATACATATCCTACTTTTTGTAATTTTTTTTCTTAGAAGGAAACACATATTCTTAACTATTAAATTCATTCATATTTTACAAGACTATTACACATATTAATCATACTGTACAGGATTACTTGTACAATTAATTATTATTTGAAATTGATGTTAAATACTATTTTAAATGAATAACTTAATTTCGTCCCATTTAAAAGACTTTCTTGAGTTATTTAACACTACCTACGCTTCATTGTCGTTCACTTTGCTGTTTGAGGATCATTTTTGTCTTCCCATTCAATGCCTATGATCTCATCTCATCTTCTCCCGATGGAATTGTATCTTCATCGCCTTCTTGCTCCCCTGCCTCCACACCTATTCTGCCTTATCCTTATCGCCTGCTGTGCTTCTCTATTCCCCTGCTCCTCATGCTTGGACGTGGACGTGCAATACCAGTATTGCCAAAATACTAATAAATGTGGGACTATGAATATATCGTATCCTTTCGGTGTAGGGAACCGTGGATGCGGTCTCCCTGGCTTTCAGATCGACTGTGTGCAGAACTTAACTCTAGTAATCTCAATTCAGGACCAGAATTACACAATACTACTTTTTGACAACCAGAGTAAGATCTTCTATATTGTGAGGGGCGAGAAGTGCAAATTCTTAGATGATCCCATTGACAAGCAGATACCGCCTCCAGAACGTACAGACACCGCTTTCAGAATTGCTGAAGAGAACAGAACCCTTAACGTGTACAAGTGTAATAAACAGGGTCAATTGAACCACTCAAGAATGTTTAAAGGGATTCGATGTAATGATAGTGTCTATTACAGTTTGTACGAGAATAGGACTTTGATCCCCGGATGTTCTAAGGCACATGTAACAGTTGATGTGGGAATAATGCAACCTGATTACAAAGATACAAAGAGAGATGAAAGCTGTAGATCATGTGAAGCAAGTCATGGGATATGTGGTTACCGTTACAACACTTCGGATTCAACTCTGCCGTTCGTGTGTTATTGCAAGGATGGACCCCGTACGGACAAATGCCCCGCCCACGGTATGCTCTATTTTATATTTTCGCAAAACTTCTTGGAACTGCTAGTTCAGTTCAGATGTTATGAATTTATTCATTGACACCCAAGAAATGCAGTTGTTATAGGTACAAGTATAAGTTTCCATTATTAGTATCAATGGTTGAACTGAACTCATAAAATCTAAAGCAAGAAGATATGATTATATGTATATGTGAATCCTTCCCCTTACTTACGATAGTTGTCTTATGGCCGCGTTACAGGTCGCCGAACAGTCACTATAATAGGTAAATTTATGATTTCCTTCTATTCTGTTTCTCCGCTTTAACCCTATGGTGAATCGGTTCCCATTATTCTATTAGGGGTTGGACGAAGATCACATTGATATCATTATCTTCATTCCACCGCAGGTTGCTCTGTTGGAGGAGCTTCGCTGCTAGCGGTAGTGTCCTTAGCTTATCATCTGAAGAACAGAAAACCTCCTCCTAGCGAGGGTCTTCATAGACATTTGCCTGGGCGCGAGATGGGTAATTTGCCAATATTCTCCTACGAAACACTTCGTCAGTCTACAAATTGCTTCCACGAGGAGAACGAACTTGGGGTTGGAGGGTTCGGGTCGGTCTATCTGGGTAAACTTTGCGACGGACGAAYTGTTGCCGTAAAGAGACTWTATCAGGAYAACTCTARGAGACTCGAGCAGTTCATCAACGAGGTGAAGATATTTTCGASCTTGAATCATCCACACGTCGTTCGTCTTTATGGCTGCACCCCTGCCGACAGTCCAGAGCTGCTGCTCGTATACGAATTTGTCCCAAATGGGACCTTGGCCGATCATCTTCATGGCGATCGCAAAAGCCCCAAGGGATTACCATGGAAGACTCGCTTGAACATTGCTATTCAAACTGCCCAGGCCTTGGCTTTCCTTCACGCCCTTGATCCGCCTATATTCCACAGAGATGTGAAATCCTCTAATGTTCTCTTGGACGAGAATTTGGATGTCAAATTGGCTGATTTTGGGCTTTGCAGGCTTGTGCCTGTGGATGCCTCACATGTCACAACTATCCCACAAGGCACACCAGGGTATGTTGACCCAGAGTACTATCAGTGCTATCAGCTGACTGAGAAATCCGATGTCTACAGCTTCGGGGTCGTTTTGGTGGAGATCATCTCTGCCAAATTAGCGATGGACATAAGTCGGAACAGAAGGGAAATCAACCTTGCTAACTTGGCGATAACGAAGATTCAGGAAGGGGCTTTGCATGAACTAGTGGATCCGCAGCTGGAGATTGAAGTGAATCACGAGGTGAGGGTAATGGTCAGTGCAGTTGCAGAATTGGCCTTCGGATGCCTGGCGTCGGAGAGGGATGACAGACCGGATATGGAGGAAGTTGTTGCTCAGCTTGAGAAAATCAGGCATTTGAGTGGAGAACCGTCGGGATCGTTTTCCAACATCAAACAGAGAAACACAGCGCCGTTATCTCCGTTGTCTGTGCAGGACAAGTGGCCCAGTATAAGCTCCACTCCAAACATCAGTGCATAAACTTTCCGTTACGGAACAATGTTCGCGTCTATCTCTAAAGTTATGTGGTTACATGAATCGTGGCCTGGGTAAATTAGTTTTTATTTACAATAATAAAAAAAAAGAATAGTATTTTTTTTTTCAATATAAAATTTATTAGGGTAAATATGTAAGAGTTGTGATTTAATAATTTTTTATTATACTTTAAAAATAAGTTGAAAGATAATAAATTGAATCTGTTTGATTATAGTTTTTAATTTATACATTTTCATGAATATCAACTATAAAAATTAGAAGGTAAATAAAACCTGTTTGATTATATTTTTGCATAGCACGAAAATATAACTATTAAAGTTTAAAATGATAAGAATTATTAAAATTAAAAACAAAATTTAATAAGTAAAATATTACCATTTATTTGTCAATTACAATGATAAATCTTACAAACCTTTTAATAAAGTAAAAATAAATGCTTATTACCTTGGTAGGTTATTTATACCCAACTTAAAATTATAAATGGGTTGGTTAAATATTGGCACGATGAAGGATAAATAAGAGAAAGCTTAACATATTGTTTCATTAAAATAATTGTTGCATTGAGAAGCATATTAACATATTGTTTCATTAAAATAATTGTTGCATTGAGAAGTCTATTAGCACAAGTGTTTATACGAGTGAGGATAAACATTATTAACAGAGCAAAAAGTTGTAGGCGGGTTCTATGGTTAGTTATATAAATGATGGTGATATGTGATTCAAAATGGATAAGTGTCAAATTTGGTTAAAAATAATAAAAATACGAATTTGGCTTAGTATGTGGATGGTAGAGAAAAGGAATAACATTAAAGGAATTTTGGAATCTCAATAAACTTTAATGAAAAAACTTAAATTATTATTATCTAACCCATAAAAGATTGTTATGAAGAAAAAAGCCTTGAGGATTTTCATACCATGTCATTCTATGAGTTGATCTTCATATACTCTAAGTGACCTTAGAGCTCCCTTGGGTTTTCATAATCTATAGGCAATGAAATATTCTACTTAACAATTATGATTAATCTCATTTCATGTTAAACTTGTTCTTTTCTCTTAAGTGATCTTAGAGCTTCCTTGGTTTTCCATAAACTGTAGGCACTGAAATATTTTACTTAACAATTATGTTTAATTTTATTTTATGTCAAATTTGTATTAGGATCTAGTTAGTTACACATTGCATCTTGCATTTGTTGCATTTCATAATCTACATTGATTCCATATTTAATCATGTTTTTGCACTTTATTTCATTGCCTTAAATTAGGTAAAGAGCATTTAAGGAATAACATACTTAGATAACAGTAGTAGGGTGCTAACTAGAGGGATTTCCATTTCAATGAATAAAGTTTAATTAGGTCTTTTCATTGGGTAAGAATGTGAAGTTGACAAGGAATTTGTCCATGTTAACACCAACATGTAACAATGTTGAGAAATTGTTACATTAAATGACATAAAATGGTGGTATATTAGGATGACAGTTACTATATAATGCAATATGATGTTAGGAAGATGATGAATAACACTTGAAATTACATGAGTGCAAAATGAAAAATTTGTGACTACTTGGCAAAAAATGTTAGTCACTACATTTTTTATAAGTTAAATACTAGAAAATTTGAGCAATTTTAAGTGATGTAGCTATAAATGACCAATCTAAACTAGAGATAAACATATACTACTAGATAACAACTAAGTGAATATAAATTAGTAGTATTTATTACTTCTATGATTTTGTAAAGCACACCTAATAACATGTATAGTATAACTATTTACATCATAAATTGGAACTCAATCCTAGCACACATTTTGCTAACTAACTTAATGTCAACTACTAAGAAAAACATATATCATTTCTCAAATATTTATATGTTTTAAATATGATATATTTATCAATTCTCAATAATAAATTACAAAATATAGTAATTACAACAAATATAGTAATTAGTAATTATATTCTCAACAATATATGTTGATTAAGGTTGGCTGTCATTGATGTCAACCCTTGAAGAAAGACCCGTAGCACAAAGGTTTGGGTAATGGACTCAATATTGTTTGATGTAAATATGACTCATTATTGTTTTGTCATTGTTTATAAGAAGTAAATATGGATGAACTCCAAAGTGGTCCCCTTATGGTGAAAGCCCTCATGGGAAGACGCTTTGTGGAGTAAGAGAACCCATGCTTAATTGTGGAATAATTAGATGAAGGAAAGTGATTTTGTCAGGGAAAATATCCTAGATGGATAGTGCTTGTCTTGTCATTTCCGGTGGTATGTGGAACGTCACATAATTCCTCACGGTTAGAGAGTTATGATCATGAGAAGTTGGGGACCCCAGGTTTGGGTAATGGACCCAAGTTTGTTTGATGGGTAACGGTACGAGTTATGATATATTTTCAGATAATACTATTCTATATGGATAGTACATGTCATGCCATTTCTGGTGGTATGTAGAACGTCACATAACTCCTCACGGTTTGAGAGTTATGGCCTTACGAAGTTGGAGGACCCTCATATGTCATCTAGAAGCCCCAAAAGATCAAAGTAATC
>JASDQU010034627.1:0-16506 GCA_032191745.1 Picea mariana | reverse complement strand
ACTACTAAGTAAATGTGCATGTATGGGGGAAGATTGAGTTTGTAGGCATTATCTCCTACCTTCTCCAATATCTTGAAAGGGCCATACCGCAAAGCCTTGATCTTTTTTCCAGGACGATGTAGTATTTCCTTGTTCAATTGTAACCAAACCATGTCCCCCACTTTCAATGAATTCTCAGTTATGTGTTGATCATGTATGGCCTTATACTTTTCATGTGACTTCTTCATCGTCTCGTGTACTTGCAAATGGATCTGACTAATTTTCTCAACAAAACTTTCCTCTATCATTACATCTCATATGAGGTCCTCCCTCACTCCTCCTTCATGTCCACATACAACATCCAAGGGTGAAGGTGGAAAATATCCAAAGCAAGTTTTAAAAGGTGACTTATCAGTGGAAGTGTGGACTGCTTTGTAATAAGAGTATTGTATATAGATCAAATTTTCATCCTAGGCCTTCGAATGCTTCTGATTGTAACCTCTCAAAAGTTGCACCAAAGTCATGTTGACTACTTTTGTCTTCCCATCTGTCTATGGATGGAATTTTGTAGATCTCTTCAAATTAGTGTCAATATTCTCCCACAATTTAGTCCAAAATGCACTGAGATATCCAATATCCTTGTCTGAGATGATGCTCCTTGGTATCCCAAAGTGCACCCATACATGTTTGTTTCTTCTTTTCCTTTGATGGTATTTTTAGAAGGCCTAAGAATGCACATCTTTTTGAACCTATCAACTACCACAAATAGATAGTCACGTCCCCTCCTAGTTGTTGGTAAACCTCCCACAAAATTCATGGAAATGTTTTCCCAAGGTCGAGTGGGTACAGGTAAGGGATGGTATAGACCTTGATTCCTATTATAGGGCTTGTTGGTACAACAAAGTATGCATCCTATGATATACCATGCTACATCTTCTTGCATTATGGGACATTACACATACCTATGTAAGTTAGCAATCGTCTTTGTAACACCAAAATGTTATGCAGCCTTGGAGGTGTGAGCCTCTGTGAAAAGTTGCAATATTTCACCTTTAAGAATATAGATCTTGTCTATCTTATAGAGTAACTCATTCTAGAGATGATATGCAACCTTACTGTCACCTTATTCTATACAAATTTGGTCCTATAAATCCTGAAACACCTCCTTGAAGTCCTCAAATTTTGTGTATGCCTCTTTGTATGCATCATGGGTAAAATGATCGATGTTCATCAGAGTTATCAAAGTTATAATATTGGATGTGGATTGATCTAGGTGGATATCGATGACCATCCACCTCTTTCATTGACTCAACAATTATCTATCTTCTTGGTATTTTTTCTACAGTTTTTTCGGGTCCTAAACTTTTGGGGCCATTTTGAGGCCTTAAATGATCTTTTTTGGACATTTGGGGGGCCAAGGGTTGCCATCAAAATTCCATGGGCCCAACCAAAAGTTGTAATCCTTGGATAGTTATTTCCAACGAGCTATCATGCGCACCAAACAAATATCGTATGAAAAAGTTGTACCCTTGAAAGTTGATGTATCAACTAACCACCTCGAGGCCCACAATAATTTTGGCTTTTCATCTTCTAGGGTTAGGGTTTTGATGTTTAGGATTTTTTCCTCTTTGTTTTCTAGGCTTCATGATAAAAGGCCCTTTTCGATCTCTTTGTAATCAATTTTTTTCAAATGAGCATAACTGACATTTCTTTCTCTTTAGAGATAATCTACCACCATTCTAGCCAGTTTGTGTTCTATAGTACTCTACTATTTTATTCATTAATAGAAGTTGGGTTTCATTGTATTGTTGTACTCTCTATATTTCAGTGTGTGTTCCATTTCATTCTCAATATAATCTGGATCAGTGGTATCTGAGCTATATGCTCCTTGTTATTTTTCGATGCATGTCCCTGATGAGGTCAAGATATAGAGAGTTGGGTCTCGAGCTAGTTTCACTTGGGGATGACCACTCTCACTGACCTAAGTAGCCTCCCATGGTGAAATAAAAGAGAGATGATGAATTAGGAGATCCTATCAAGATGTTTCTATAGGAATCCCTCATGTGACAGAGGAACGAGATGATGGACAACTTCGCCCAGATCCTTCGACGACTCCCAACAACGGGCGAGGCACCTTCAAAAAGAAACCATTTCAAATTTTTTCACAAGGACTTGTTGATATTTTAAAAAATGCGAGAGAAAAATAATATTTCAAATCATAGCAACAACACATAAATCATGACATGTGATTTAAATTGGAGAACCCAAACCGAGAAAAACTATCCAATAGATCTGTTAGTCCCTTGACCAAATCTGACCAAGCCGACCAAGTGAGCCTTCACTGCTCACCTCATGGAACCTTACAATGGAGTATCCCAAAGCCTTCTAAATTCCTCATTACATGTAATACCTATGCTACCAAAACCATGTGCCCAAAACCACTATTGTTGACCTAAAAATTTGACTATTTCACCGAATCAATTTTAACTTAACATTCCCCCCTTTAAACTTGACTTGGAGTTTTCCTTGATCAAATCCATCCAAATTGACAAGTGAGTCTGCACCACTCACCTCTTGGGTTGTCTTCAAACTCTTATAATCACAACCCTATCCTCTCCCTTACTGCTTTCACAACTAAATATACATTAAATTGCAGTAGATGCCCGGGTCATAGAACCGCTACATGGACAGTGATCTTCTTATGGATTAAAATTTTGACGTATCCAAGCATTATCGCCTGCAGAGATCTTAAAAGTGTTCCACCAACATGAAAATCCCATGTTGTAACTCTCTCCAAGTCAAGCTGTAGAAAAAAAATTCCTTCTTGAACCAAACAATTATATTAATAGACATCATCATTTCTTAGGACTGTGTTTTCCTCATGCCCCCTAACTTTGAGCTCTTTCTTTGGAAAATCTACACTTCACCATGTAGATCCAAACAACATATTTGAAATTTCTCTAAAAAATTGCATGGATCCCAGCATAAGACCACTCTTGTTGGAGAGTCCAGGTCAACCTTTCTCTGACACCATATGTTAAAAAATGAGAGAGATAAATACAATAACATAACAACATGTCACATTAATCACAGATGATTTATCCTGGACAACCCTTACGAGAAAAACCAGTCAACAATAGATCTATTATTTCCCTTGACCAAACCTATCCAATCCGACCAACCTCTTGGCCCCAACCATGTGAGCCTTCACCACTCAATAATCCTGACACCTTACAATGGAGTATCCCCAAGCCTTTTAAAGGCTTCTTTACATGTAATCCACAGTCTCAATAACACAGGTCACCAATACCATGTGCCCGAAACCACTACTATTGACCTAACAACTTTGACTCTTTCACCCAATCAAGTTTAACCTAACATTCCCCCCTTTAAACTTGACTTGGGGTTTTCCTTGACCAAATATGATGCAGGAGCATCACTTCACCTCAGCACACGCCAGTTGCTTAGCATGAGTGGTGCGCATTCAAGGAAGGGAGAGGCGTCACCCTCTCATTTTTTCTTCGAAAATGTGAAGCATGATCAAGGAAATTAATCCTGACAGGTTGGAAGAGCCAAGTTGTGCCTTCGCACAAGCTAGAGATAAGGTCGCCATTAAATGGTTGACGGTAGGGGGGATCTACATCTGATTCGGATCAGATTGCCATCATTGTAATCTTCCCATTAGACAAGCATTTTGAATGGTTATTAGACACCACTATCTCAGTTGGAGGGAATCTCGTCAAAGCCCCTCTTGTATAAAATCTTGTATTGTTACCAGTAGAGCATAAGGAGGAGATAGGGATGCAGAGGGGGAGAGCCGAGACTCGATAGTATCTTGGACCCATGTATTGTAATGGACATTCTACCATTAATAGAAAGTAAACATTTTTTCCTGTTTGTCAATTTCAGTGTAATGGATGTTTGGTTATGAATGTCATTCGCATGCGTTTGAGCTGTAGATGTATGTTAGAAATCGTCTGCAGGGATAGAATTATAATCTTCTATCTGTGAGTGTGTTGGATTAAGTTTGGTTCTCAAGGCTAAGTGCAAGGAGTGTGCGATAGAGGGTGGAAAATCTATGAGACGACGCAAGGAGTGTGTATCTGAACTCGTTCGAGTCAGAAGAGAAGCTGCCAGGAGGGCACACCAGGATAATTCACAGACTTAGAGGGAAATTTCAAGGTGGTTGAGTACCTTGGAAAGAAAGACTGTGTGGGAGGAAGCACAATGCAGAGTTATTGAACACTCTGAAATACTCTGCCAGGAGGGCATAGAGAAAGTATGAGAATGTACAAGAGAAACACATTCTGAGGTGTTGGAATCCTTCAGAGAACACCAAGGTTGTTGAACACTCTGAGGAAGGAAGGCTTTGCAAGAGTGCATCAACAAAGGAAAGGAGATGCCTTAAGACTCATGGAAGGGCTCTAGGAGAAGTCGTCGAAAATCTTAGCCGAGCACAAGGAGCGCGCCAACGATACTGTAAGTTCATCTTACAAGCTCAGGATGAAGGGCATTGAGTTTCTAGGAGGGCACGAGAAATTATGATGAAGGACGCAGGGGAACTAAGAACCTAGAAGGTCTCAAGTTGAGCAAAGTCACAGAAGAATTTTCGCAGGAGTTTGCAAGGAGTGCAGAAGAAGTTTGAGAATAATCTAAGTCTCGAGAAGAAAATTGGGCTAAGTGTGCAAGAAGGCCGAGGACTCGCTAAAGACATTGAAACTGTCCACCGTCAGGAGGAGACAAGTGGTAGAAGATTGGGAGATCCGGGAGCTGGAGCTCCAGAAGGTTTGCCAAGAGAAAACAAAGATCTTCGCGAAGTCGTGAAGAGCGATTTGAATCCAGATTGTTGGATTTGGAGGGAACACGTAGAAGTGATCTGCACATTTCGGAGGAGTAGTACTACGAGAGATATCGAAGGAAGATATCGAGAGACTCCCAAAGGTCGGAGTCTGGAGTAGATCACAGTCATTGATCAGAAGGAGGGGCATGGACCGTTGATCCTTGCACCCTTTGAAGTTCGTCAATTCAAAATTCGAGAATGTAAGAGTTGGTTGTCATGGAAAGAGTTGAAGCCCAAAGCCAGAAGCTCGAAGTGCTTGTTGTGGTTGAGCCCCAAGACACAGCCCGAGGTCACATGATAGAAAGGGCCTGGCACGAAGAGTGAGTGTTGTCACCAACTTTCTTCGAAGGGCCAAGAAGAGGGTCGCAAGGTTAGAAGGACCCACACTTTGAAGAAAGGAAGGACCTATGATAGAGTTTTTCGGGTTCCAGCAGGAAGCCGAAGAGTCATTCCGACTCAGGTGTTTCAAACGATCCTAGACCGAGAGGTAGCCCCGAAGGAGAAGGGGAGGGAGTCTGTGCCAAAATTTGGCCAAAATGGAAAGTGAGTTTTCATTGCTTACTTCCAAGCCCTACAATGGAGTATCCCAAACCCCTTTAAAGGATTTGTTACATGTAATCCACGGGCTACCAAAACCATGTGCCTAAAACCACTTTTATTGACCTAACAACTTTGACTCTTTCACCGAGTCAAGTTTAACCTAACACTTGTGGTGCCTTCTAAACTCATCACAAAGAATAAATAAAGGCTAAAGGAAGGAGGGTCCTACCACCTTTTCACCTAATGGAAACCTACAACATGGAACAAGGAGACAATGTGATAGCCATTGGGTCAATGCCATGGAATAAAGCCTTGGAGGCAATGGATGTTTGAAAAGATGTGAAAGTTTCCAATCTGATTTGTCAAGGTTGAGATCGATGATCCATAATCCATATCGATATTTAAATTATAAAGAGTATTTCATACTCTAACATCTCGAGGTAGAATTTTCAAACCTTTCTAGAGGACACTTGTCACTAACGCAAGACAAAAAAAATGAAATAAGTAACATGCTCCTTAATAGTGAAAACTTGGCCTTTCAAATCCATTCCAACATTGCACGACTAAGAGGTCGTCACTTGTATCTATGCCACATCCACTAAAAGTATCTATACCACATCCGTTGAAACAATATCACATGACGATATTTTGAAGGTTGGGTTAGCTTATATGACCAAGAAGAATATGTACTAGAAGATGAATTAGCATAATGTGAGGTCACAAGAAATATCAAGGAAATGCAAAACCCAAGACTAAGAGCATTTCCACAAACCAAATAGTGAGTCATCAATGAGAGAGGCTACCATCGAACAGAGGGACAAAATTATTGTTCAAGATTGAATTTCTCTAAAGAGGATGACAAACTTGGACTCTATCAATATTGGTCAAACTTAGTGGTTGGAGGTATCGAATTTCATGTTGGAATATAGGAAATCAATGTTGATTTCTTCAAAATCAAGGTATGTGGAATCAATGGAATGATCAATGTTGAATAAGGATTCTCTATAGGCTCGATGAATTTTTGTGGGTTTTAAGGGAATAGATGGAAAATGGTCTTGATCAATGATGATTTATGACTTCATCCTAGAGGATCGTTTTTCTGATTGGAATGTGTAAAATAAATAAATGAAGCTTGATCTAGTCAAATTTAAGGTTGATCTAGTCAAATTTAATCAACCAATTCCTTCCCTATTTGAAGAGAAGAGGATGGAAAACACAAGGGGGTTTGTTCCCAAAGTGTTAGTGCATTGAATCATAGAGGATTTGGACAATTTTGATGTTGTAGTTCTTTCCATGTATTCTCTTATTTTTTAGAGTAGGTTGTTGTTCTAGTGTTGTAACCAGAGATTATGAACAAATTAATCTAATCACATTTCATTAATGGTCATTTATCTCCATTTTGAACTATGATTCATATACAATACAATAATGAGATTATTGTTGTACTCCCTATTGTGATATTTGTGAGCCCAAAGTGATCAGTGATCATTGTGTTACTATGTTGTCATAACTCTTCTAGAAAATAATATCATCTACTCATTTTACTCACTTTTTCCATTTATTGTAAATGATCGTGTAAGGGTTTGTCTTTTGACTTCTCTTTCTCTGTCTGATTGCAATGTTTAGTGATTCAATTAATAAGATATACTGTTTGATTTATCTTATCATGTTCTTCATCACTCAATGCATACCTTAACATATACATGACTCCATAACCCAATGAGACAAGTGTTGGTCCTATTGAATCATTCCCTTTAATTTGATAAACATCTTGAACATTCACCACTTTCTCATTCACTATTCGTTGAGAGCTTAATTGTTTGTTCAAAGGGTGGTGTTAGTTATTCTTCCCTGTAGCTGGAAACACACTATCTATAAATAGATACTGGTGTTGTAGTGACAGTGGACACTCTCTCTAAAAATGGCATTGTACGTGTATAATAGATATTAAGGACTTGATATCGGAAGTGCATATTTAAGTAAAAAAAAAACCATTGATTTTTTTAAAATTTGTAAAGTTGGCTAAATTGTGAACTTCCAAATTAAAGTTTATTAAGGACTTGATATCAGAAGTGCATATTTAAGTAAAAAAAAATCCATTGGTTCTTTTAAAATTTGTAAAATTAGCTAAGTTGTGAACCTCCAAATTAAAGTTTCTAGTGATATGCACAAAAAGAATTGACCCAAAGGTTCCCTTGCATTGAACAATGAAATGAATGATTGAAGATTGAACATAATTTATTCTCGAATATTTAATTATTCAAATCAAATCAAATATTAAATATTATGAACTCTTTTCAAGACAAATCCTTTAAAAAAAATAGCACCAATCCTTGATTATTGACAGTAACACCAACACTCAATTCAAATTTAAAATATCAAATTCCCAACACCAACACTCAATTCAAATTTAAAATATCAAATTCCCCTTACAATTCAAATTTAAAATATCAAATTCCTAACACCAACACTCAATTCAAATTTAAAATATCAAATTCCCCTTACATCCCAAATGAATCCATGCACTAGTTCTCCCAAGTTTCCTTTTGCCACCCTAACAAAGAGATAAATAAACATGATTATTTAGAGTTATGTCTACCAAAATCAACGTTTCTACATACACATAATTCAAATTATTTACCTTTCTAAAATACCATGCACTAGTTCAAGTACTTTGTACACTTTTTCAAGCAAGGGTACGGACTCAAATAACCTGATAGAAGCTGCACACAACCATTAAACAAATGTTATGACATGTTTCAAACCCAAGGCATGCATACCTATGGTTGAGTGATAAATACTTTCAAGGTATGGCCGCCATAAAATACACTGCGGATCCATAATTATATTGATAAACAGGTATAGCCACTGAAGATACAATGTGCATCTGTACTTCTATGACCTGAACTGATCGTAGCCACAAATAATACTCAGTGGATCTATGAGACGACAAGCCATAGCCACAACCAATACAAAGTGGATCTATGTGACAGTATATGTGTCAATATTCAAGAGAAACTTTGTTGCAACCTGGGAAAAGTACATATCAGAGTGATGACTCAACCTAGGGTCTTCTTACCGATCCCGATGTAGTACGAATCTAACCATGTGAATAGATGTCCTAATGTCGAACATGGCATAAACCACTTGATTACCGGTCAATGAGGTAAAACGTTAACAAGTGCGAGGGAAATCACCATTGATGTCAATGATTCCCAAGGTACTCTAGTACATTCCAGCGAGTGTGAACAAATGAGCTAAAGTTGAACATTCGTGGAATCATCCGATCAGGGGTCAATGATGTAAACCTACTGTTGGAAGTGAGGAGGCCTGCCATTGAGGCATGTAGGTCCCAAGGTACTAACTGGTTTCTAAGTCTATCTCTTGGATAATGTGTTGAAGTCAACAGGAATAAACTCGTCAAAGGAGGTCCTTGGTGTATCCCTCATCAACGACACAAAACTGACACAGAGATGTAATTGGTGGATCAAATGAACATGGACTGACATGAGTATTGAAACAAGAATTTGTGATGGTTGACTCTTGAGGTAGATACTTCCCTTGAACATTGAGGCACAACAGTAGAAACATGACATGGACCAAGACATGATGATGCAGTGGATACTGTGACTTTCGTTGGGTGAACCAAAGGAGTAAAGAAAACTCAGAGGATTGGTTCAGTGCAGAGGTTCAGTAGATTAAAATGAATGAAAAGACAGAGTGTCGTGTTCAAGGGCGACTGTAAGAGTTACTGGTAATGTTCTTAAAAATTGCTTGGCTTGCTTCCTTAAATTTTTCCCCCATCCAGATAGACGAGTACCACTTTTTGATTTAATGAGATCAAGGAGGGTAACACATGCTCGATATAACTCACCTTTGGTAAGTCCCTCTTCCTTTATTTAACGAACTGGAAGAAGTAAGGGTTCAGTCCCATATGGGCCCTTCAATGTATGTTTGTTTAACGAGTCCAGAAAAGGTAAACTCGATGGTTTTTCATATTTAGAGAGTCTGAAAATGAATTAAAGATGACTCCAGTGTTGTCCTTTTTCGTAATTTTAGTCTCGTGAGGATGAAAAAGAGATAAACTACCACTCGAAAGATGACCTTTCAAACCTTTTAATGAGTGTGAAAGGAAGCAATATCACTCAACAATCTTTTCATGTTTAGAGAGTCTGAAAAGAGCTTAAAGAAGACTCCAAGGGATTCCTTTTTCGTATATCCATGCGAGCTCGAAAAAGAGATAAAAGGTTTCTTGGTTACATTCTCATGTTTTTACGAGCACGAGAAAAAACAAAGACTAGTCTCGGTACTCTAACCCTATCTTGAAAGCTAGTGGCTTAGCTCCAGAATGATCATCAAAGGTTGGAGACACGCCCCCCAAGCTTCAATTCATTCACTGACTTTGAGGTTGTCACCAATTTCTGTACTAGATGGAGAAAAATGATACAGGTGGATGAAATGAAGGTTCAAATATGAGACCTAATGAAAGACTCGACTCAACATCTACGATATCTGGCGAAAGACTCGACCTAATAGGAGAGGTGACTGTTTCATTATTTAATGAGCTTGACACAGGAAAAGAACTATGCTCAAGGATTCGGGTTCAATCCTCAGATTTTTGTTTCATTTTTTAACGACCTTGCTACAGAGAGAAAAAACTATGCTCATAACATTTGTTTCATTTTTTAACGAGCTTGCCATAGAGAAGAGAAACTATGCTCGTAGCTTCTGTTTCATTTTTTAACTAGCTTGCCACAGAGAGGAAAACTATGCTCATGGACTCTTCTTGATCATGGCTTCCAAGAGGATAACGCTCTAGAAGGACACAATGTCAAGGGACACAACTCGGTCATGGATTCCAAGAGCTCTTCACTGGATGGAAGAAGAATGTTCCAGAAGGAACACATGTCGAGGGTCTCGTCAGGGGTAAGGAGATCAGGCTCCAATATCCCTACCGAAGAGATCACCATGTTAACTATCGGATATAATTCATCGAAAGTTGAAGTCATGGGAGACAATGCCACATAATCGACCTGAGGGGGGATACTGATTGCATATAAGACCCGTTTAGGGAGGTCATTAGGTTGATGGTCAAGTCAAGGCCAACAAACGAAAGTTGATCAATAGTCACCATTCTTCCATCGTGAGGGAAAGATATCACATGAAAGAGAGTGGACACAATAGATTTCATGGCATAAACATAATCTTGCCCAAGGAGTAAATCAAAATCCAAGGGGTCTTGGACTACCATAACATCAATAAAGACAGTTTTCCCTCCCAAAGTTACGGGAAACTGAGGAAGGATCCCTAAAGGGTGACTGGTTCTTCTGTTAAAAGAAAACAGATTCTGGGTAACCGGCACAAGCTGAAGATAACCCAAAGCTTGCCAAGCAATAGAGGACAAAATAATAATGGATGAACCTTCTTCTATCAGTGCATGAGGAACGTCCCGACCACAAAACTGTACTGTAATATTAAAAGGAATGTGAGAGGGAAGACGAGTTCCAGTAAGCACACCCCAATAAAAAAGGATGGCCTCATTACTTGGAGGGGTTTTCATAGGAGAAGGAGGAATGCCCCCCATCACGGTAGATCCTATATCAACGAGAAAAATGTGGGATGAATAAGGTTTACTCTTTAGAGGGAGAGTAGGATTGATTGATGATGGGATCAAATTGACCACATTGGCACTCTTCAGAGGAAGAGTGGGATTGACTGATGAAGTAACCGGAACAACCACTTTGGCACTCTTCAGATGAAGGGTGGGACTGACCGAGGAAGGAACTGGATTAGTCACTTTGACACTCTTTGGAGGAAGAGTGGGATCAACTGATGGCAGAACTAGAGCAACCACTTTGGCATTCCTTGATGGAGGAATGTGATCGATCGATGGCAAAACCAGAGAAACCACTTTAGCACTCGTCAGAGGAGGAGTGGGATTGACCGATGAAGTAACTAGAGCAACCAATTTGGCACTCCTCAATGGAGGAGTGGGATCGATTGATAATGATATCAAATCGACCACTTGGGTTTCATTCTCCAAGGGGAGAATGGGGTCGATAGGTGGAAACAGATCGATCGTTTGGGTTAGTGGTTCAACCAAGGATGAAACTAGATTGACCACCTGATCAACTGGATTGACCGGGGATGGAACCAGATTGACCATTCCATCAACTAATGATGGGTTGGGAGAAATATTACGATAACCGATTGGAAATTGATGATTTTTCAAAAGAGAAGAAGCCTCGTCCATACGAGGACAAAGGTGAGAATAATGATCACCTTCGCATAACATACAAGGAAATTTGACAGTTATCTTCTTCTTACCAACCTTAACATCACTAGTTGAAGGGGCATCAAAAACATGTTTAGCAAAGGTCGATGACATGGAGGACCACATTTCTAAGACCTTGGGAAGACCAGGGCAATCCCTCAGAAAGTGGTCACCCTTACAAAGAATGCAAGGGAATTTGGGTTTCAGATTCTTCATTTTAATCTTGTTGACCTCATCAACACTCCCAGTACTATTAACAATAGCTGGTTACTTAGATCCAACATTTGACATAGTTGGAGGCTTGGTCCTTTTCAGGTTCTTCTTCTTCTTCTCTTTTCGTTTCTTCTTCTTCTGATCAGCCTAGCTAGTTGCTTTAGAGATTTCACTAGGCGAAGAAGGAGAAAAGGAAGGAGACTTAATGGGTGAAGAAGGTGAAAATTCGACATGAGATTGACGTGTGGGTGGTGTACTGACATCTGAAGTATTAGGTGTAGCTGAAGCACTGGGAGGATTCGAGATCACCGTAGTGGGGAATAACCAAACCGGTAATCCGATGGTGAGTCCAGGAAGACTCAGTGTGGAAATGTACGGAGGACCAAAGTTTCCAAAAGAAGGAAAGGTGAAAGGTTCCCTGGGACAAGGGGTTCCTCCATTGGTACTCCTAGGAGTTGATTCCATTAACGCTGACTCGACCTAAGGTCCTTTAAGTAAAACAAACAACACACACTATGAATCTAAAAGAAAACAATCAAACAAAACTTCCCACAATGAAACCACTAGTTGGTGATGAAATCCAACATCACGAGATCAATATAGGAAGGGGCAGGGATAGAGTGGGTGGATCAGTTACACTGGTGACCTGCTTAAGGGACTTATGCCTTGGTGAAAGATTCCACTCATTAAATGTGGATTTACCCTCCAAGGAGCCCGAGTGAGTTTGAACAACGTCTATTCTAGGTACAATGAGACTTCCCTTCACTGTCACCTCATGTAAGACTCTGAAGATTATGGCTACTAAGGTCACCAACTCGCAGTCAGCCCCTGGGCGGGTACAGTCGACAGTCTAGTCTGAACTTATGGGCATGATAACAAGTCCGAAATACTTTGAGAGAATTGAGGAGAAATGGGCCGGTATAACTCCAGAGGACCCCGAAAGGATTCAAAATTCACGAAGCACCTAGACCAAGTGAAGACAGTTGAACCTCAATAAGAACCCCCAATATACGATCTGACTACTACGAACGGTTGAACCATAGAGGAATAGTCTTTGTAACTCTCCCAAACGTGATCTCGTGCGTAACCCTTGTGTGAGAGGGGAATCCCAGAAAGCCTATACGACAATTGGATTTTCTCTCCCTATCGCAAGATGCTAATGTTTGTTTGAAATATTTGGAAATTTATCCTTTCAACCTATTCCAAATCCCTACACCTTAAACTAATGTAGGTTTGCTAACAGAAAATGTAAAAATGTCTGATGAATTTTAGTTAAGTGCTTAATTTTAAGGCTGTTGTTTACTCAGAGGTGTATTAGAGTGAAAACTGATGATATCATGACTCAATTCCCAAAACATGCATAAGAAATGACAAGCAATCTTTTCTTTCAATGAATGTCTATTTAAGGGAAGGAGAAGGATTTTCCTTTCACTTTCAAACACTAAGAATCAATGACCTCATGCAATAGTCCTCAATAAAAAATCTGATATAATGCTAAAATGTTTATATGTGACTGATAATCAGTTTGATGTAAAGCTTCCTATGTTAATCAAACTTCAAGATCTATGAGATTTAAGCAACCCGGAAGCAAACTTCACATAAACAAAAGCACACCCTCGTTGTGATCAAACAAGAAAAAACAAAGATAAAAAAACTTGCAAAAAGAAAACCAAAAACTCAAAAAGAAGGAAAAAGTCTTGGACAAGATGACCTCAAAGATCAAATGGAATGGTGCATAGACCTTTGAATTTCCTCACAAAAGATTCCACTTAGTCAGATAAGTGAGAGGAAAACAATAAGTTGACTCTAAATGGTCAAAGACAAAGAGTGACTTCAAGGTAAGGAAAAAACATCAAAATTCCAAACAAAATGTGGTCAATTCTCAGAAAACAGAGTGTTGAAGTCCAAGACCAAGATGTATTGAGGTTGGAAGACTCCTGAGCAAGTGCCAAAAGCAAGAAATGAACTCAGAGAATGAAAACCTAGAAGATTTTTCACAAAAAAGGGGTAGCGCTCTGGTGTAAAGGGCACCAGGGCATTCCAACTCTCTGTGTAATACCAACAGGGAGAACCAGTGCTCTGGTAGAAGAAGTAGGAGGGCGTTGGCCACTAAAAATTCAGAAAAATACCCAGAAAATAAAAAAAATCAAGCAAACTTAGACAATAAAAAATGGATAGGATTAAATAAAGGGCCAATCAATAGATCTAAGAATCAGAGACATGGTAGGGAGAAGGTCAAAAAATGAGAAAAGGCCAAAACGAGACCTAGGAAAGGAAACATAAATCAAAGTCCCTACCCAGTGGAGTCGCCAAATTTTGTTATAGAGAAATCCCCTTGTGGACAAGTGGATTCTCTCTTGGATACTAGACCCCTATGACCAAGACATAAAAGTGTTATTGTGGACACTGACTTTCCTTTTCATGAAGCTAAACTATCCAAATAACAAGAAGGAATGAGAGTAAATACCTTTTTATCGATGTTTTCCCTTGCTCAATCCAGGTTTATCTTGATCTCCAAGTTCTTCAGAAGGTCCTGCAATCCAATGAGCAACAAAAACGAGACATACTTCTTACTCTACCATGATTAGATTCATAATGGATCTATAAAAGAAACAAGTTCATGAAACGTACACAAAATTTAAAGGAAATAGGCCAAACATAGATTTATATTAATGAAAACAAAGTGAGATGCTTACAACCATGGATGTAGGTGCAACAGCTTCACCAAGATCTCTTTGTCTAGAACCTTGCTCAAATAATTGATCCGTCGGGATTTTTCGAATGACTTATGGTTGAGTTTTTTTTAATTGCATGCATTAATTGACCATTGGGAAACTTAACGAAAGAGCGAGAAAAGAAAATGAATTATACAGCCAATAACATATTTGCAGATCTGAAAAGCAATGAAAAACAACAAACCATAATGCACAGGTTGATAACGGAGTTCGACACAACTTTGCCTACGTCTCTGGGCCTTTTCTCTGTGGGGGAGGCTTCTTTATTTCTGTTTGAAAGCTCAATAGTACATCTTTACAATAATTAATGGCTTCTAGACTAATCTAGTCTTGTTCGTCCAGATCTCTGGAACCATGCACAAAAAACGGCACCTGAAACGGATGTCCGGAGCTCTCAGAAACGGTCCGACAACATCTCCTCCTCAACGACTTCCCTGCCTCAAACTGGCTTTGACTTGGCTTCTCCTCAGCATCTCTGCTCTGAATTGCTCTCCAAAGCTTTCCCAATGCCTCAATCAGGCCTTGGTTATATAGCTGGGAAAGTTGGTTTTCCACCTCCAACTTCCTCCATGAATTTAGGCTCTAAAAATGCCCAATAACCCTTAAAAAAGGCTTAATTACATTAATAGGAGTTTAAACATTAATTAAATTCAAAAAGTGGTTACAAAACCCACTTTTAAACTATATATTAGTTTTAAAAACGGGCTTAAGCCCCCAAGCCATGGCACGCCCCTTTAAAAATGGTCATATAGTTGTTAATACGGCCAAGCGCTAGCCCAAAGGGTTAAGCGCTGGCCTTAACCCCATTCACGCTCGCACCTAGTCGCATGGGAACCGCCCATAGGGCCACGGGCTATACAAAAACCGTTCAAACCATAAAAGGCCATGCTCCTTTCTACATAGCTGAGGGTTATATGGTAGGCGCCGATAGGACTGTGGGTCGGGGCTAAGCCTCGGCCCGACCCCCCACCAATTACACCATACAGTGACTTTAAATAAAAGTTTTGCCGCTCCTATAACAAGTGACATCATGCGGTCTATTGGTTGGAGCAACTTTGTTAAGTCGTAGTGTGGAGGAGGTCCAGGGTTCGAATCCCCCAGGCCCCAAAAAATTTTGACATAGCCCTCATTGGCTAAACCCGGGGTGCCACGTGGCAGCTCGTGATTGGGCCACGTGGCACCCAATCACTTGCCAATAAACTGCCACATGTCGACATCCGATTGGTCCACGTGTCTGAACCGTACTGCCACGTCAGCTTTGCCACATCAGCTTCCATACCTTTCCACGTCACTTTCCGTACGCCCAGTCATCACTGCCACGTCATCCGCTGATGTCATCTGTGCCACGTGTCACCCTTCCAGTGGTGACACATGTCACTCCAGGATTGGTCCAACTGCGCGCCAAAAATGCCAAATCAGCCTGACACGTGTCACGCTCTGGAGCTTCCATGTGTCCTATATGGAATCTGCCACATGTCATCGTACGGACCTACCACGTGTCATGTACGGACAGGTACAGTCAGCATCCAAAATTTTGCTTGTTTGGCTTGGCGGACATAATGCGATATCTTCTTCATACGGACTCTGTTTGACAAAAAAAATATACCACCGGAATCAAGAAGACGAGACGGACGCAATGGTGTTGGTTTCGTCGGATTCTGAGCACTTTCATTTTTTAGCATTTTTCATGCCCTGACAGGCTTCTGAATCCGATTTCGGATCACACCTCCCAAAAATAAGACCTTTTGGTCCCCAAAAGGTTACTGACCACTCGACAAGCTCGGGATAGGCCACCCGACTTGCTCTTTGTCTATGAAAGATGATTACATCAGGGGAAGCAAAACACACTGAAGTCGAGACATCCACTTCTGGCAGAACCAAGTGGCTGGTTTCTTTCATTCACGATGTTCTTCTTGCTTCGCTGG
>JASDQU010034625.1:10174-21581 GCA_032191745.1 Picea mariana | reverse complement strand
GGGATTTAATCCAATAACAAAATAATAAGAATGCTCTTCGCAGTTACATTATTTCAACAGAACCTAACTCTAACACATCTAGTAACTAAGGTCTACCCCCTTTGGCTTCCCTAGGAGTAAGCCTAGACGGAAGAGGTTCTGGTCAAAGTGACAGGGTGGGCTGTGAACCTAGGCATTGTGCCTCCAAGGACACACTAAGTGAGCCAGACTTAGCTCACGTTTGCAAGTGTGTATTAGGACGACAACAAGCACCTCAGAGAATAAAATTCTCTTCTTCAGATCCAAAAAACCAGATCTACAGGTCTGTCTAAAATGTCTCAGTTTTCAAACTTTCCAAAGATTTGGACTATAAATGTCCTGCATAAGAGAGAATTTAAGGAATTAGATCCTTAAAAACAATTTTTTCTGTTACTTTGAAAAAAAATTTCAACACTTTCCAGCAACAAACAGACTTCAGACCTACAGGTCTGTCTAAAATGTCTAGGAATACAAACTTTCAAAAGACCTGGACAATAAATGTCCTACCTAAGAGAGTCTATAAGGAATTAGATCCGTAAAAACAGATTGTTCTGTTAGCTTGAAAAACTTTTCAACACTTTCCAGCAATTATTGAACAGGGTTCAATACAATTTTTTGATATCTTTAGGAAAAAATACTCCTTGAATTACTTCAGCTTTGACCACTTTACTCCTGTAGTGTTAAGGCTTCTTTAGAAAGATGGTCTGCCTTCTCATTAAGCTCTCTATAGATATGATGAAATGATACAGGTTCAAATTTATTCCTTTTCTCTATGATTTCTCCATGATTGGAATAAACATTAGGTTTACCATCCTGTTCCTACCTCTTGCCCAATATGTTACGATCTTTGAATCTACCAATATTTGCAAACAATACACATATTTCACAGCTAAATTCACTAGTAACAAGAGGGCACTTAACTCAGCCTAATTATTTGTTCCCTGGACAAATACAACTTTGAATGTGATCAAGTGATTTTCTGTCAAGAAGAGTATGCCACCTGCTCCATACATGCTTGGTGATCCTTGGCTCGCTCCATCCAAGTATCCCCAAGATATTGGATTATCTAAGTCCGAGCTTTTTACAACTCTTGGAACTTTCATTCTCCTTGGCTTATGGATTCCACCATATACAAATCTCACATGATGGCTTACTTGTGGTAGCAAAATCTCCTTCCCCTGTGTTATCTCATAGATTGTAGTTTGGGCAAAGCCCAATCCAAGCAACAAGTGTGAGACACAACTGGGAACACCTATCACTATCACCTCAATAGATATCCCCCTCGTTTTAGTGATGGACAAGTCCAACACAAGGGAGGCTTCTTTGGTGACCCAAGGGGGATTGCAAGGGAGAATCCAAGGAGAAGAATGAAGCACCCTTATAGGTCACAATGAAAGTTTCTAGGAGCTTCATGGAGGTCGAGTATCGGTCAAGGAAAAGTTTGCCAGTACCTGCAAAACCAATGTTAGACAACCAAAACCAATACCAAATATGATAACCTTAGCCCTAGAACATGAGGGGAATCAACAAGAACCCTTGCTGTCCCAAAAATGCAGCATACAACAGTTATATATCAGCAATGAGATAGTTATAACAGCTGCAATTATATCATCTAATTCAACATATGAAATTGGATCGATGAACATGCAACTTAGATATAATGTTCCAATGCTTAGCACAATGAATTAGATGACAATAGAATCTTGTAAAAGTAATTTATCAGCAAGATTTATGATAGCCTTATGGATGTAGCTTACTTTTTCTAGAACAACAATATTTGACGATGGAAATCGACAAGTAAATGGCTCAAAATGAAGCTTAAGAAAAACACTTTTAATCCCAATGATCAAACAATGTTTTCCTTGGTTAAATTGCAAGTAAAATGAAAGATAACAGGAATTATATCAGCCCTAATGGCTGTAGCAAATAGTTTATAACAACAGTTCAATCACTTGGCCAATTATGACGCCCTTAGCATAGAAGAGAGACAATAGCATGTAGAATCAAACTCTATTGTTAGAAGTTTGTAACCACTAAATTTCATGTTTATCAATGCAAGATTTTACAATCTCCAATGCAACTAGTGCCTTGTCTATTGGGTTATGGAGTCTCTTGCTTGGTCACAACCAAGTTAAACTAGGGTTTGATGATCTTCTAGGGGTATAAACCCTCTTATTCCCTGGAGAAGATAAACCCTAGCAAGGTTTTTCTACAAGAGTGTAAATCCTCTTACTCCTTGTAGCAATCCTTAAGCCCGTTCAATGACAAATTGCAGAAATTTCCTTGATGGAGGGTGTATGCCCTTATACTCCTTGCAGGGTCTAAAAAAATAACCTTGAATTCAAGAAGAAACACATAAAATTGTAGAAATTCCTTACCTAATCCAAGAATTAGCAAGCAAACACCTTACTTATCAAAGAAAATCCAATGATTTGTCAAGAAGAAGCATCCAAGAGAAGTTGCTAGCCTTTATTGCACCATTAGACAAGTGTTGCATCCATTTTGCACAAGAAAATAAGAGATCAAAATTTCAGTCCAAGAGAGCTAACTCTCAAGTGATGAGTTATATTTGTGACAAATGACCCACCTCATATTTATATGAGGAAACCCAAGCCCTAGTTTGTCTACTTTACAATTAAATCCATAATATTAGGCCTAAAACCTACGTTACAATGCTTAATTAGAAAATCGATTTTTCTTTTCCCACATAGGCTTACAAAATGACCAAAAAAAATAAAATTATGGGACATTAACCCATAAAACTCTCTCCAAGGTGGCATGTGCGATGGAAAAGCCTCCAAAGGCTAGGACGTCAAGCTAGAAAAGTGCCACATCATCCCCAAATCAAGTAATATAGTGGAGCTTCAAACCCACAACATCACCAAATTTGCCAAACATGCCAAAAGTCCCATCAAATTGTGATGTCATGCCTCCCAAGAGAGATGTTTTGGCAAAAGAAGGTGACGTCACCCCTCCATCATCCAAAGCCTCATCCAAGTGCTAAAGTCACCTTCCCAAGTGAAATTTTCATCTTCCAATGTGTCCAATGAGTGGGGCATTGCATCCAACCAATGGGCTTTCAAGCCCCTATGGAGGTCCAAGTGGCTTAGTTCCTACATGAAAAGCTTTCACCGGGCAAGGTCTTGTAAAGACAAACAAGTGCGCCCTCCAAGGGTCCACAAGTCACATTTATCATGCCAAGTAAGCCACATTTAATGGAAGAACCACCCAAACATGTGCATTAAATGCCCCCTTTCAAACTAAACAAATGCTCAAAGAGATTATAAACTTTGGCAAATTTAGGTATGGGAGGGTTGTCATGGTGCCCTATTGGGTAGGCCAATCTCCAAGTCAAGGAATGTTTCCCAAGAAGACCCTCTCTATGTCATGTAGTGAATGTGAGGTGGATGGGGGTATGATTTTTGGGCATGGGGTTCTTGACATATCAAGGTCTCATATTGTCTCATCTATGGGTTCCTTTGTGGAGGTTGCGCTGCATCCCTCGTTTGAAGTGCAACATTTTTCCAAGACCTTATTTGCATTTCATTTATTATGGTTCACACTTTGAGTGATATGTGCAATGGAAAGTAAAGAGCACTGCAATGCCACTTGAAGTTAGGAACACATTGAGTGCCTTCCATATGCACTGGAAATTTAAGGACACCGCAAATGCATTTCCCCATCAAGCGGGACATTTATTAATTATTTTTTTTCTTTTTTTTTAAAAGGTCGTTCATTTTTTTATGGAGAGGCGTTTCATTTCTCTCAAGACCTTAGGGAGAGCATCTAGAAGGATTATTTATGGATTTTTACTTTTTCTAGCTACAACACCTCTGGGCCTTTAGCTCCTTCTTCCCATGAAATGAGGTACAAGCCCTTCTTGGGGTTAATGAGCCCAAAAACCCAAAATATGAGGAAACAAAGGGGAATAAGTGTGGAAAGTGGCAAGTATGAGTGGGAATGGTACGATTACCCTTCAAGGAGACCTCTAGTAGCAACCCTTTCCTCGAGGGTGACCCACTTACTAGGAAACCATGTCATCCACCAAGGTGAAAAAAGGAAAAAGGTATAATTTCCAAGCAAACATTCTATAATCAAGAAAGGATCCTTCGCAACATGCTCAAATGCTTCAATTATTAAAGTGACACTTACCATGAGACTGGACTTGTTACCTCATGAAGCAAGACCTGTTGTCCTTTTCGGGCCAGGTCGGTGTGGTAGATGTTGCTATGCTGTCGATGATGAATGATGATGTGCAGTGGAGAGGAGGGCTCTTTCTTCTCAATGTGGGCTCAACTGGTCCTCTAGCTCTCGACACTCCATGTCTTCTACCTACGGGCCTTGAGACATCATCTCCTTAGTTACCCCTAGGCTAGGGGGGGTAACACCCTGAAAGGTCATCTCATTTCTTGCTAGTCATATCCTCCATGTTATAGTATAGGGAAATTCCTTATGATCAAAAACATTTTTCTCTTTGTACCATTCCTTAAAATACTGATGTATATTTCCTCCTTCCCATTTTCCATTTCCATTGGTCAAGATCAAAGCTTCCCAACAAACTTCTTTTATGAATGGACATCGCACATGCCACAAACATATGATCCACTATTTCCTCTTAAATTTGACAAAGTATACATCTTCCTGGTCAATGTTGATTTCTCTTTTTATGGTGATCCCAAGTTAGTACTTTATTGGATTAAGCCATTCATAGAAAAATTCTTGTTTTTAGAGGACAATTCAGCGACCATATTTTCTTCCACCACCACTTTTTCCCCCCTTCTTCTTCATCTTCCATTATTGCCTCATATCCTAACTTTGTTGTATACATCCATATGGCTTTGTTTTTTGACCAAATTATTTCATCATCTTCACCCTTTAATCCGATTGCATAGTGTTTGAGATTAGAGATGTATTATTTCCATGCCTCAACCAACCTTACTTTAAGACTGTTATCGTACAATTTGTAGCTTGGGCAGAGCCCAACCCAATCCTCGAAAGTGTGACAACTATGGGAGTACCTACCCAATGTCACCTTAGGTAGACACTCCCCTCGTTTTAGTGATGATGAAATCACCACAAGGGGGGAATCCTGATGACCCTAGGGGAATTGAGATGGAAAGTGAGATGATGATAAGTGAGTGCCATTATAGGTCTAGATTGGAGATGGAAGAAGGCTTGAAGAAGAGTCTTGTAGAAGGGTGAATGGTTTCCAAGGGTCGTGTACCTGCAAAACAATGTTAGCCTTTCCTAGAACAAGACAAATGATGATCAACCAAGCCTTTGACCAATGGGGATTCAACAAGAAGCCTTGCTGTCCCAAAATTGCAGCAGTATGGAAATATATATATTAACAACAAATGATAACAATAGCTGCAAATTTAACCATCCAAAATCTAGTACAAGATATCAAAAATAAAGCTAGCAATAACTAGTCAAACTTCCAATGATTAGAGCAAGAATTTGGTGGTGATTAGTGGCTGTTATATGATGTTATCAGAGATCCAACCACAAAAATAAAAAAAATAGACAATAATCAGTAGAACAATAATCTAGGTTTACAAACAAATTTCAGCGGTAGATTAGAGAGTAAAGAGTGAAAGAAAGAGGATTTTGCTGCATCCCTCATGGCTGTAGCATTAATTTGTAACAACAAAGATAATCACTAGGCTAATCAAGACACCCTTAGAGAACAAGGAAGCTTATAGCATATAGAATTAATTCCAACTTAGAAAATTGCAATATCTCAACATTTCACATATATCAATGCAATGATTTTATATCTCTAATGCAACTTAGACTAGTGCCTAATCAATTGGGTTAATGGAGTCTCTTGTGTAAAAGCTAGTTTTTTTTACTTCTCTAGGGGTGTGATCCCTTTTACTCCCTAGAGCAAACAAAACTAGCAAGGTAAATCTAGGAGGGTGTAAGCTCTTTTACGCCTCCTAGCAACCTTTGCAAAATATAACTTATTCAAAGATAACAAGGTAGACTTGATGGAGGGTGTATGCCCTTCTACTCCTCAAAGGGTCTATATTAATGCTTGAAACAAGAAGAGACCAAACAATAAATGCAGAAATTCCTTACCAATTCCAAGAGTAACACGAAGAAACCCTTTTTTATCAAGTATATTCCACCACATACCAAGAACAAAGCATCCAAAAGATAGCGCCTCGATTTCTTTCACCAAATGACCAAGTACTAGTATCCAAGAGACATTCAAGAGAGAGATAGAATAGTTTGCCCAAGTAGGGAGAACATTTCAGCCAAGAGAGTATGAAACTCTCAAAGGTATCCTCTAAAAATGAAATGAGGTGAGCTTTATTTATATAAACTCACCTAAAACCAATTTTTCCACTTTTAAAATGTCAACAACAAATTAGGGAGGTCGACCTCCTCTATTTTTTCTTCACAACTTAAAATTAGAAAATACATGAATAAATTCCCCTTTTAGGGGTGACGTCATGCCCTAAAGAGTGATGTAGGGCCTTTAGAAGAGACGTTGAGCCTTTGATGAAGAACGTTGGGCCTCCAAAGGCCATATATCCTACCAATAAGCGTCATATGCATGCCAACTATCTCTCTCTCCATCGATCTAAGTCACATCGCCATCAAAACACCTTGCACCATCAAACCCTAGCCTTCCAAGTGATGTTGTCATGCCCCAAAAGAGAAGATTATGGCCTCCAAAGGAAAATGTTGGGGTTGGGAAAGCTAGCGAGTCACCTATGGATAATCAAATGCCTCCAGAGGCAACGTCCCTCATCCAAGCTGTCCCAAGGGGAGGGGGTGCATCACCCAACCTCTAGGATTCATTCTCGAAATGAAGGTCCAATGAACCTCGTGCCTCCATGTTGAAACTTTCACCTATCAAGGACCTGCAAAGACAAACAAGTATGCCCTTCAAGGGTCCACAAGTCACAATATCATGCTAAGTAAGCCATATCTAATAAGAGAACCACCTGAACATGTGCATCAAATCCCCTCTTTTCAAAAGAAACAAATGCTCAAAGACCTTATATAATTTGCCAAATTTAGATATGGGAGGGGTGTCATAATGCCCTATTAGGTGAACCAATTCCTCAATTAGGGGATGTTCCCAAGGAGAAATTTTAAGTCATGTAGTGAATGTGAGGTGGATGGGGTTAGACTTCTAGGTATGGGGTTTCATGACAAACAAGTGCTTGAATTGTCTCATTTATGGGCGCCTTTGTTGATGGCTAGCCACATCGTTTTCCTCTTTTTGTTTTTAAAGCATATTTTTCCAAGCCCTTTATTAGCCATTTATTCTGCATGTGTCACCAAGAATAATACAATAAGGGGAACTAAAAAGGAAATGCATAGCCCACATATGCTCTACCTTCGTTCGCATGCCTTTCCAAGTTGAAGACAATAAGGGGCACTAAAAAGGAAATGCATAGCCCACAAATGCTCTACCTTGGAAAGTGTTATTAATTAATTAGTTGTTTATTCTATGGGTCCCTTACTTTTCTTATAAGCATTTCATTGCTCTCGAGATCCTAGGGCGAGATTTTATTGCATGATGTTTTTGCTAGGACACCTCCAAGCCTAATGGCCCCTTCTTCCCATGAAATGAGGTACATTCCCTTCTTGGGTGAATAAGCCCAAAAACCTAAAAGGTGGGGAGGCAGACGGGAAGAAGTGATGGAAGTTGGAAAGCATGTGCGGGATTGGTACCCTTCACGGAGACCCCCAATAGAAAACCTTTCCCTAAGGGTGGCCACTTACTAGGAAACCATGACACTCACCAAGGTGAAATAAGGAAAAAAGGCATAATTTCCAAGCAAATGTTTTTAAAATCCAGAAAGGATCCTTTGCAACATGTTCAAATGCTTCAAATATTAAAATGACACTTACCACGATACCGAACTTGTTACCTCATGAAGCAAAACCCGTTGTCCTCTGTGGGCCAAGTTGGGTGTGGTGGACAGTGCTACCATCGATCGGATGGTGATGTGTGGTATGATAGGGACCCCTGCATGCTCATCTACCTCTTGGTACTTCATTTTTGCAACCCGAGGGCCTTGAAACATCATCTCCTTAGTTATCCCTAGGAATGGGGGATAACAAATACCAAGTTGTGTATGAGATTTCCAGCCTTGATTCCATATGCTTGATGCACCCTAGTTTGCCATATCTTCTAAACTGTAAATTTCCCGATCATGTAGTTCATGTTTGAGGGAGTTAGAGAGTTTGTAAATTTTTGAACAACCCAACCAAGAATCCTCTCCAATTCTAACCCTTCTCCCTTTGCCAACTTTCCACACCAATGACTTTCCTATCAAAGGAAATTATTTAATTCTCTCACTAGATCCTTCTAGATCACTGAGGCCAGGCCCCACCATGTACTTTAACCTCTCATCTTATCCAATCTTCTATTGAACATGGACTTATATACTTAGCATACATTATTTTTTCCCACAAGACTTTGTTATGTATCAATCTCGATTCTCCACAAGCTCTTTGCAGCTAATGCTTGTATAAAACTGTGGATTTTCTTCAGTCCCCACCCCTTGCCTTTTTTGGCTTGGCTATTTTTTCCCATTTTACCAGGGGATACCCTCCTTTTCTCTTTTCCATGTCCATAGGAAATTGAAGCACTTTTTCATAATCTTTTCTAACATTCAGCCAACCAATATGATGTTGTTAACAAATAATGAGTTAGGTTTAGAGCATTTCCCATTTTGTTGCCCTTGATAGAACCTTCTAATTGACTAGCTCTGACCATCCTACTTAATCCTTTAGTAACCAACAAGAATAGAAAAGGAGACATTGGGAAACCCTGCCTAAGTCCTCTTGAATCATAAAAGAATCTAGATCTTGAGCCATTCACCAACATTGCAAATGAGGCTGAGGATAAACATCCCATTCTCCAATTCACCACTAATACTATAATGTACCTAGGGAGGATAATGTGGGGTACCTAGGGAGGTACCCAATGGGAATAATTTATTTAATGTAGCCATAAATCACAGAATAAGGCCTACTTGGTAGTTGGTGGGTAACAAATAGACCCTCTAAGTAGTTAAACGAAATGAATATAATAATGAGGGGTAGTTGGAATAGACCCCTAGAAATAATCACGAGAAAGTATGAATACATGAGCATCATTATATTGAGAGATGTTGGATGTTGTATTGTACAAGCATGGCTCGTGGAGTGATTCATTCCATAAGGAGTATTTGATGGTGTTATCCTACCTCAAGGGTTCTCTCTATATCTTGATGTTATTCTTAGCATTATTTTTTTTTAAATGAAATTGAAGATATGTTTATATATAAAGGAGGTTGTGCCATGGAAAAACAACATTCATAATTTTTACAAAAATTGGCTCAAATCTATATGAGTCCTCGACTACTATCCTACTGTCAAAAATGTTAAAGTCCTTATACATTCGTGCAGTCAAGCTACCATGTACTCTAGCATATTTATTGAGTATAAAAATACATTTGAAATACATAATTTATAAGACTGATTCATTGTCAGGTGCTTCTTGAAGTTCCCCTTTGGTGGGATCATTTTCTTCAATTTCCATTGTTTCCACTTCTCGTCCTCCTTGTGTCTCTTCAAGATTTTCTAAATGGGGTACTATTGCATTCTAAATTTTTGAGCCTGAATTGGATTGTTGTGACATCACCATGGCTCTTAATTGTTGACATTCTTGTTCCAAAGTGTCCATGCACTGAAGGAGTGCCACCAAAGTCTTCTCAAGAGCACTAGTTCTTTGTCTTTCCATTTCTAAAGTTTCAATACGCTGCAGAAGTGCAGTGATAACCTGTTCAATTTCACTGACCTTGCTTAGGACCTGGCTGAAATTCACCTTGCTACCTTCAACCATTTCTTTGTCTCTGCACAAAATGCACTTGATGTCACTGCAAGAGGGGTCCATAATGTGGAAGTGGAGATTCCCCAATTTTTCAGATATGATCCAACAAATATTCTAGAATTTGAGGCCCAATGGAGGCAGGAAAAATGCCACCTCCTGCTAGAAAGGAATTAGATGGAGTCTTGAGTGCTATATCAATTTTAATGCTGTCAAAACTTCTTCACAGATGGATTCGAGGATCGATTAATTCACTTCTTCACAAYTGGATTCGAGGATTGATTAATTGACCCTTCCCCGATCCTGTTAGCACTCTGTAAATTCTCAGAGGTTGTCAGGAGGTAGAAGAAATTTAGCAGAGGTAACTTTATCCAACCACTTCGAAAATGGRATCTAGCCCTGSCAGTGTCAAAAAGGGATCTCTCTGTAATATTTAGATATCTTCGGATTTTAGATATTAGGCTAGTTAAATTAATAGGAATCCGTTGTTTTGTTTTATAAARATGGCTGAAATATTTCTCACACATCCATTGGGMTATGGGATCTGTGTTAAGGGTTGAGATCGAAGAACAAATTTTATAAGGTTTCTTCGTAGGGAAAGATAATGCAAATGTTGATCCTTTRMAATTAAAGTGATGAAAAGGCAAAAACARGTGAGATAATCAATCACGACAAAGAAGCATTTAAGAATTTCTTTATCACARTATCAGAAGAAAAACATTCAGATCTTTAAAATCCAGAAACATAGTATCCGAGATAAATTATGCACTTAAACTTCTTTTAAATGATCAGAGAAAGAAAATAGAATGATAACGAAAGCAAGATAACATTCAACAAAGAGAAGTAAACATCACCAACATCAACACGCAGGAATCCTGTGAATCGTTCCTTTTATTACTGGTAGATCTCTTCAAAAAGGTTACAGATTACAACTTGCTTGGGCATAAAGATCAACCCTCGATACTTCGAAGTCTGAAGTATTTATAGAAAAATTACATTGATCCTGTCATTAATGATCAGGATATGGTGGAGAGAAAATCTAACTAACTAGATTACATTTACAGAAAAATAGGAAAGCTGAATGATCCTCTCGAATCCTTAGTGTTGATTCTGAGGAAGTTGGTTGGTGATTCATCTTTGACTTGACTGTGATCGATCCTCCTGCTGACTTGGATTGTACATGTCACTTATTACTCGATCAAAGCACACAGGTCATCCCATCTCTTTTTACTAGGAATGATAACTTTGAGTAACCTTCGGTAAACTTCATCCATCTCTGTGTACTTGGTGAAGGTGGGCTTGGTGATGAAGATGTACTTGATCTCTTGTTGGATGCTGATGTCCAACTGCAGAGTCTCCAAAAATGCTTTGCCAATAATGTTTCCCTATATTCCTGCAAACTTAGAGCCGTCTTTTGCCACTGTGACGATATTTTGTTTGTAGTCTGAGAGGGTAATTAAATTGTCATTGATAACAAATAAACTTGGGAGCCCTTTCTTATGTAGTGAGTCTATCTTGCTGAAGAACCTTTGTACTCTGATGTCCATT
>JASDQU010034622.1:0-16600 GCA_032191745.1 Picea mariana | reverse complement strand
ACAAAAACAATTGATGGGAATCAATCCTCAATCCACAATAAATTGTTGATGGAAAATGAAAACACTATATTTTTGGTCCTTAGCTCAAGTAAAAATGGAGACATCCTTTTCTCTCAAACCCCTTCATCTGTTTTGAAAATGAGTTTAAAAAAAGTGAAAATTCCATTTATAAGGCGGACTGTCTACGGCATGGGTGATGTTTTCCATTGACTTGCAATAATATCAATTTTTTTTGAAAACATCACAATATTTTCAGCAACAAAAAATATTATGATGTTTGGAGGCAATATTATTTCTAACTAGGTCACGTCACGATATATCATGATGTTTGCGATAATATCGCTCACTTGACTTGAGGATGTTTGGGTTGAGGAGTATACTCCATAGAGATTGATGATGGACCTGAAAATGTATCTTGAGGAGGAGCATTGGAGCTCTGTGACCACATTGGCACACATGAGAGTAGCATTGGGCACATAAGAAGACATGTGACACACAATTAGAGGAGTGCCTTGCAACGAGACACTTGGATAGCAAACCACAGTGAAAGAGGGAGCCACAATGAACACGCTCTACATTGTAGAGATGCAGGAAACGAGATACACATATATTACACCCAAGTATGAGTGTATGCAAATCATGTTCTCTGTTATTCAAAGTATAAACTATATATATCCATATGTTACAACCACGAAGGATCAAGTTATATTGTTATGAAAACCAATCGTCCCACCTAATCAAATCTGATTATGCTACTATTGAGAAAACATAATACATGCAAATGCATCTGACTGAGGTATTTTACAACATAAAGAGCACTACTGCTTCTACTTCCAGGTAGGTCTTGATATGTTATAGAAAGATTTTCCTCACCCTATGCAATCTTGCACAGAAGGCCTTTTTCCATTTCCCTATGCAGACTTTTCATCCCTTTTTGCAAATCCCAGAGCTAAAAATACATTTTTTTCCACATGTACGCACCTCGTCTACTATACAACATGCGTATACGCAGGTTGCACCACTACAACCCACGTACATCGGGATTTGTGCCCAAAAATGAAAAATGGTGTCGGGATTCCATGTCATGACAGGAGATCAATGATCCTTGGCCTTCCATATACTGGAAACGTTCTGACTCGGCCCTTCAGTTCCATTTGAAGGATATAAATGGGCCAATTCCGAGCTATGGAAAAGAAGAGAAAGAATTCAACTTTGAGAGAAAAGTTACTCGGGAGAAATTATTCACTTCATATTGACTCTGCATCCCTTTTTCCTTTAAATCTAAACACAGTGTTCAGCCCCCAAGCTCTTCCCTTATTGATTGAGAACTTCATTGTCTCTCTTCTATGAGCTTGCCTTTGGTGGAGGATTGAAGTGGTGGAGGCCTAGCTGGAAGGAACTTAGTTTCTCGATTCTAAACCATGCCAACACGGAAGTCTGTAACTTTTTCACTTATGTTGATCATATATTAATAGAAATACTATTTTCCCGTCAAATTGATATCTTGCAAATATTTGAATTATTATTCCATGGGCGTATTTGTTATGTATATTAATGGATTATGCTATTGAATGTGATAACATCATATATTATCACCATATTATTGCTTTTCTTGGTTTTTGAGGACTAGTTGCAGGTATATTGCTTTGGGTCAAGTGCTCAATGGTGGACTTCATCAAACATCTGGACGAGGTAGGTCTCTTATTTTATCTCGCTAGCCTATTTGTTTATATAGCATACTTGAGAATAGAGTTGATTTTTGCAGTCATTTCCATTTGTTGTGGTTTTCCCTAGTCCATGCCTTGGGTCTCTAATCATTTTCCTCTTGATATGCCGACTGTGCCTCCACCCTTTCCATCCTCTCCTTGGCCCACTTATATGAATCCTAGCATTGGATCCGGGGGCACCATGGCCCCACTGCCTACATCTTCGTTTGATATGAGTCATGTCTCCCAACCACCTCCCACTATGGGAGGTTGGGACCTCCCCTCTTATGGATCCAGTCCTAGCTATGTTCTTTCAGAAGCCGATACTCAAATGGGTGCTTATTCTACTTATTACACCCCATTCGTGTATCCTTCATTCACCATGTTGGTTCCTTTGAACACTTTTCCCGTGGCGGGTCCACATATATCCACGGGTCTTTCATATGGGGAGAATTAGTTTTACGGTTCGGGCTACCCTCTTCACGGAACCCCTTCACATGGGGGCAACATATATCCTCACTTGAATAATTCTTATCATACCTCCGTCTCTTCGCAAACTTCAGTGATGATGCCCGTACAAACCTCTTTGGATCAATTAGGCGGAGGATACTACCTTTCCGGACAGGTACGTGGGGTAAACCAGGACCCTTCCTGGCCTGCAATGTTTCAAAGCCAATCTTTCCCTGGTCCTTGGTATCAAATGCCACAACCCACCGCTAGTCCAGTCATTTCCAGTCATACTGGAGCTCCATCACCAACCTCTATTAGTCATGATGGAAATGGGTCAACAACCTCTGCAAGTCATGTTGAAGACCGACAACTAGCCGTTGCTAGTCATGTTGGGGGCATCACTCTAGTCGCCACGAGTCATATCAATGTCACATCTCCGACCTCTATACATCATGTGGGAGATGACTCTCTCGCCTCTACTAGTCATGTTGAGAGCATGTCACCAACCGTTGTGAATGATGTTGGGGGCATTGAGAAGCCTAGACGTCTTAGACGTAAGCCTACTTTCTTTTGCAGGACTTGCGAAGGAAATCACCTTACTCGTTTGTGTCCTACTACTGTTAGGATACCAGAAGCGTGGGGCCCACATAAGGGCCCTTCGGATTCTGAGGCGTTTGTGGTTTCCCCACATCCTATTTCTCCGTTGATTGACACGGCAGTCATGCCGCTGCAATCCTCTCCTGACCATACCCCCGTTGTCGAGGGTGATGTGTCTCCTTTCCATGTTATCACGCATCCTATTCAACCCAGAGTTGAAGAAGTGGTCGTACCAGTGCAATCCCTGGTCAATCCAACTCTCCTTGTGGAGGGTGATGCATCCTTCAACCATGTCATTAGCATTCCTGATACTACACATTCTGAACAAGAGAGTTTTTCTCTCCCCGAGTACTCTCCCTCCAAGTCCTAAGGAAGTTCCCTTTGATTGGGATGGTCTTGTGGGGTATCCAATGCCTCCACCTATGTCCTTTCCAATAAGAGACATTATCCGATATATCACGGAAACAATAACCTCTGCTAGCACTTTATCCTCCTCGACTTGGAGAGATTTGGGTTTTACCAAGATTATGTTAGTTATTCATAAGATACTGACATTCCACGGAAGTCCGGTACGGGAGCCTTGGCCTCCCCTGTGACTTTCCGCCTAGAAACTCCCAATCGAGTTTAATTTAAGCTCTTTTCCAACTCGTTTTCAAAAAGAGAAAAGATTGTTGAGTGAACTCGTCTCTTTCACACTCATAAATTGGATTTGAAAAGATGTCTATTTGGTCCAAGTTTATCCCTTTTTCAAACCAAGTAGAATAAGATTATGAAAAAGGACATTTTTTGGAGTTAAGTTGTGATTTCATCTCATGCCCTTGCTTGCAGTATTGAGTCTATAGCCGGTTCTCGCTTTGCGTTATAAACCGTTTGCCTTAGTAGTTTTTTGCATCCTCAACCAAGCAAAGCCTTGTTTATATCCTTCGCAATTTGGCACCCTATACCCAGGAGGGAACATTCCCCCAAGTGTCCATCTCCCGCATGCATATCCTTGCATTGAGCATAGGTGTGTTCCACTGTTGGAACTAGTTTTGCTTACTTGCGAAACTTGTTTCCTCCTCTGTATCATAGCATTCATTTGACTATGAAAAAACAAAAAAAGACAGGCGAGAAGGGAGTATTATCTTATATTGGCAGCAATTGTGTCGCCTTTGAATAGAGCACAAAGTTATTGAGTCCACTTGTCATCATAATTTTGGGTTTAGCATGTCCTTAGGAAGCTGAGCTCGTTACAGAAAATTTTCTCCACCGATTGGTTACTCTTCCAGTCCCTATGGAGAACTTGATTGATTCCTCCTTCATCTCATGGTTTCATCATTGAGTCTATGCTGCCATCTTCCATATGTCTCATGCTCTTGTTCAAAGGAAGTCTATCAACCTGTGTCGGCCATTTCTCAGAACTCTTGACTTTGCATGTCAGCCATACCTTCAGTTTGTCTCAGAATCACATGATGATGTAGTTCTATCATGCACCTTGGTCCTACTTTCATCATTGGTAGGTAACCTTGAACCCAACAATCAACATTTCATCATTGTTCATTGACTGGGTGATTTCCCTTGTGTTCGATGACAAGACATCTATTCACACATTGGGATTCGTGCAGTGTCTTGGATTCCATTAGCCTTATTGGTGGTTTCCTCGCCTTTGTCAATAATTTTCCTCATTGGTTGCTATTCAGAGGGTCTTTTTCATGTACCGCTTGCACTTGGCACACGCGAAAGACACATAGGGTCGTTGGTTCCTGAACATGTCTTCATCCGATTTCCTCCAAATCATGAAGCTCCTTCTTTGTACCTCGTACTGAATGATGAGAGATGCCTTAATTATCTCCTTTCAGCGGGTCTCCTTCAATTGACTTCAGCTCATCTATTCTGGAAACGAGACCTAGAGTCCTATGAGTACCTTGAGGCTTGCAGTCATTGGTGGCAGGTTCTCTCGCCATCGACAGTTGGGAATACATCAATGTCTCCTGATCGATGGATTCTTCAAGTGTTCGACCCCGACTCCTTTATTCGCACTTGTAAGAATGTACTCGGTGCCTTGATACCTACTTTCATCATCAGTAGGTTGTCTCGTGTTTGTTAATGGTATACCTCAATGACCGGTAATCAAACGATGTCTCATTATGTTCAACCTCAACTCCTTTATTCACATGATGTAGACTTGCACCTTTGGCGGATTGTGTAGAAGACTTGAAGACATTAGTGTCGTAGCTTTCCTGAGTTGTTGCTTCCTTTTCATTGGACCAATACCTATATGACTTCAGTGATCATGGGAGATCAAATTGTACTCCATTGTATACAGATATCTTCAGATTGATTTTGAGACTAGTTCTACTGGGCCTTATTCGTGACTATGACAACCTTTGGCATGTAACCGCAATTGTATTTTCCTATTCATGGCCACTAACAGTTGTTTGGTATATTTTCACATGGATCTGCAGTGTAATTCAAATTGGCAGCCATGTATGCAAAGTCAATACAGAATGTAATGAGCAACTAGTTCTTCCAGATGGTTCCCCATCACTCCACTTCTGGGTTTGTATAATGTATTTCGGCCATCACAGATACTCCTCTGACCTCACACATTAGGGGGCATCTGTTATAGCAAGATTTGCCTCACCCTATGCAATATTGCACAGAAGGCCTTTTTCCATTTCCCTATCCAGACTTTTCATCCCTTTTTGCAAATCCCAAAGCTAAAAATACATTTTTTCCACATGTACGCACCTTGCCTACTATACACCATGCTTATACGCAGGTTGCACTATTACAACCCGCATACATCGGGATTTGTGCCAAAAAATGAAAAATGGTGTCGGGTTTCCATGTCACGACTAGAGATCAATGATCCTTTGCCTTCCATATACTGGAAACGTTCCGACTCAGCCCTTCAGTTCCATTTGAAGGCTATAAATGGGCTAATTCCGAGCTATGGAAAAGAGGAGAAATAATTCAACTTTGAGAGCAAAGTTACTCTGGAGAAATTATTCACTTCATATTGACTCTACATCCCTTTTTCCTTTAAGTCTGAACACAGTGTTCATCCCCCAGGATCTTCCCTTATTGATTGAGAACTTCATTGTCTCTCTTCTATGAGATTGCCTTTGGTGGAGGATTGAAGTGGTGGAGGCCTAGCTGGAAGGAACTTAGTTTCTCGGTTCCGAACCATGCTGACACAGAAGTCTGTAAATTTTTCACTTGTGTTGATCATATATTAATAGAAATACTGTTTTCCCGTCCAATTGATATCTTGCAAATATTTGAATTATTATTCCATGGGCGTATTTGTTATGTATATTAATGGATTATGCTATTGAATGTGCTAACATCATATATTATCACCATATGCTTGCTTTGCTTGGTTGTTGAGGACTAGTTTCAGGTATATTGCTTTGGGTCAAGTGGTCAACCGTGGACTTCATTGAACGTCTGGACGAGGTAGGTCTCTTATCTTGTCTCGCTAGTATATTTGTTTATATAGCATACTGGAGAATAGAGTTGATTTCTGCAGTCATTTCCGTCGATTGTGATTTTTCCTAGCCATAGAGAGATTTTCCTCGTAACATGATATCGATCTGTTACTATAGGGTATAGATCTACTTATGCTATAGTTTTTCAAGAAAGATACTAAAGTGAAACTATAAGTATACTTATAATAATAAACCATGCTTCTACTTTCTTTTGTTCTCACTTATATTTTATTCCCTTTTTGGTTTTCATTTTTTCCATGGATATGTTGTATTTGTAAATAAATATCACCTTTATTGAATAGGAAATGGGATAGTCCAAACAAACATTTTACCTTCCAAACTTCTATACAAATACTCATACACATCTCATTTTAGAATGAAACTTACTCTGCTTTCATCTTTATGTCATTGAAACAAGTAATAGAATTACAATTCCTATTAGTCATTCAATCTTTCATACATATCTCATTTTAGAATGAAACTTACTCTTCTTTTGTCTTTATGTCATTGAAACAAGTAATAGAATTACAATTCCTATTAGTCTTTTAATCTTTCATACATATCTCATTTTAGAATGAAACTTACTCTGCTTTCATCTCTATGTCATTGAAAAAAATAATAGAATTACAATTCATATTAGTCATTCAATCTTTCTAAAGATAAAAATCTAAGCTAAGCCAAAGTAAGGAACTGACCATCAAACTCGACAGCTCTTCATTTAGTATTTTTTTGCCAAAGAGTTGTTCAGCGATAGAGAGTGAAAAGTCCAATGTCAAGCCAAGACCTTGGCTAGTAGTGACCATTCCATCTACCTGAACAGCAACAGCAGAAGATAGTTGGTCCATAAATGAAGGATGACATGTTGCCTTCTAGTATCAACAACAAATACAATTAGCATCAAATTGGCTTCAACAATTCATATTTAGATTGCTACGACAATATAAAATATTTATTCATAGGAGTTCCTAAGATCTCCAACAACAATTGCCTATATGTACATTGAAAGATGCAATGTGATCACCAAAAACGATAGCATGATGATGAATGCTGTTCAGTATAGTGAATCACACACTAGCCGATAAATTAAGAAGATATCTTGAAACAGGCAGAAAATATAACTCAAACAATAGGGAATTGAAACAGAGTGACAACTCCCCCTCCCTGTGTGAATCGGGCCAGAGTTTTCACAAACTAGTTATATCCAGGCAAGTACTGGTTATACAGAAAACGGACTTGAGTTTATAGCCTACCATAGGAGGTTAATCAACTAAATAGGCTGATCAGAAAGGCATGAACACTCTGCTGCCTATTCATTCTAATTTTTGACTTATACATCCATCGCAAAGGGCCTTACCAGTAAATTACAATATATACTTAATGTCCAAACTTACAAAAGATCTATATAATACTCTACCCTATCAATTGAGCTAGTGATCACCGATTTAGAAATGAAATCCAACAGCATCAAATCAATCATTCTTCATATCAAAACAGAATGAGGCATTATAAAGGCCTTACCTGACATCCTTTCAGCAGACCCCATTTCTCTAAAACCACAGCAGAGGCTTCAGATGAGGAACCATAAAGCCGCCCCTCCTTCGCATGAGCTTCGGTAATCTTTCGCAAAACCTTACAGTCTTGTAATCTTTCCAAACCAGGCATGCCCCCCTACATCAACAAACCCCAGTATCAAAACTCCGTACACAGTTTATATCCACCAACAAACCCTAGTATCAAAGAAGACCTCAAATTCATCAAGCTTAAATAAAAGACGATTTTCCCCTCAGAAACAGAAAAAACAAAGAAGATAAACTCTTCCACAAAACCTCATAAAAGAAATTAAACGCCTGACCTATTACCAAACAAAAACCCACCCATGATGCACCATTTTTCCCTTTAAAAATTATAAAGCAAAACCCAATTATTCAATTTTGTCCAACAGTTGGCGAAGCAAAACCTAGTTTGGAATATCTAATTAATCATCCAAAATTTGACTCAGACAACATAAAATTCTGACCATTAAATTTTAACATAAATGTGGCTAGTTCTTCCCTTTAAAACGTAAACATTTGTTTTTCTTGATTTTAGAAATATCAGTGATACTTATGTGAAACAAAATTCTCAACAAGTTATATGCCACTGTGGTTATAAAAGCGTGTATTTAGGAAAGCATCTCAAAGACAAGTTCAAGCAATGGGACCGCAGCACATACAGGTCTCTCTAAGGGATGCTATCACCAGAGTGAGGGATGCTTTGTCTCTTTAACTTCCAGGACTTTCAACCCAAAGCCAATTTCCAGATTGGCTAAGCTTATAATCCACTTCATAAATCACTTATATCTCACAAAAATTACTAAAAGCTGAAAATGATCAAAAACAGTATTTTTCCAGCAATGGATTCCACCTATTCCAGGGCACTCAGGGTTCCATCCCGATCATGGTTCCACCATACCCAAGGGACTAGAACGTTACAAAAAACCTGAAACGCACGGGATCGATTGGAACCATGATTTTTTTTTTCCAGATTCCGGCTAAGGCGGCGCAAAAGGTGCCTTTTGCATAAATTTTAGAAAGCGCCACAAGAATTCAAATAGCTAGTAACATACCGGTAGAACAACAAGGTCGAATATTTGGGATTCACAGTCTGAAATGAAGGTATCTGCTACGAACTTTACGCCACTTGAGCACTCGATCTGTATATCATTTTCGACCGATGCCACTTTGACAAGTGCACCACCTCCCCTGAAAACGTCTACTAGAGTTACAACCTCGGTTTCTTCACTGCCATATGCGATTGGAAGAAGAACCTGTGTTGCAACAAACATACACAACAGAATTCTAAACAACAAGAGATATATATTTGGTAGTTAAACAGTGTCATCCTGTAATGAATGTATTTAATTCCTTACCTTTTTCTGAGGTGCCTCCATTGAAGTAGGGATAACTGAATGCAGAATACAGGGAAATTGATCGGTCCCTTCAAAGGAGAATGTATGAATGGAAATGGTGCACTGTGAATTCGTTTAGGTGAAGTGGATTGTATATTGCAACCCCTATTTTAATGAATTTCTCTCAAGTCCATGCCTTTCGTTGTCACTTTGAACCATGTGGTTTACGTCTTCGGCCGGCTCGGCTGAACCAGGTGGTCTACGTCTTCAGCCGCCTCTGCCATTTGGATATTTTTATATTGAGTCCATGCCTTTACGGCTTCAGCCGCCTCTGCCTGAAGCCGCCTCTGCCTTTTGGATTATTTTATATTGAGTCCATGCCTTTATTCAAGACATCCGTCCATTTTTGTCATTGTCGTAGAGAATATATTTAAAAAAAAATATCGATATTGCAGTAGAAAATATATTTTAAAAAAATATCGATATTGCAGCGTTATGTTTTTAAATTGTAATTTTTTTGGTTTTTTTTGGGTGTCCTTGGAGATTTATTCTCCTACCCTTTCAAAGTTTGTTTTACTATTGGTTACAAAAAAATATTAGATGGATATTAAATAATATTTATACAAAGTTTATTGTATTGTCGAAGGTAGTATATAGCAATGAGTTAGTATTGACTTTCATATTAGTTTTCTGTTGACTTGAAAAAATTATATCAATTTAAATGTTTAACATAACAATTAAATTTTATTTTTTTTTAAAACAAAAATAGCATTTTTTAACTTTTTATTGGTCAATAACTTGATAGTGTTATTGCAGCCTTCAATTAATGAGAAAAGACAAGATCAAAAAAAAATAATATAATGTAATATTGTATTATAATATATGTTAAAATCTAATATTATATTTTTTTTTCAAATGAGGTAAAAATTTAAATTTTAAATGTCAACTTTTTTACACTTATTAAAATTTTAATTTTACATTTTTTAATATTTTTTTAATTTTTTAATTTCAATAATTTTACATTTATTAATATTTTTTTAATCTTTCAATTTCAATAATTTTACATTTATTAACATTTTTTAATCTTTTAGTATAATTTTATAGAAATTTGTATGTAGTAATTTTTAAACTTTTAAATCATATTTTAAAATATAAGAAATATTGAGATGTTTTTACTTTGTTAATTATTATAAAGATCATGGGAAGTACATGCAGCGTAATACCCTTCTTATAAACAAGGCTGCATAGCAACTTATACCTGCCTCTATGCAGGTATAATGAAAAATGGATGTATATATGTATTAAATATTATAAATGAAAATATGTATTAAATTAACAACTAACATACATCAATCTTAAATGTTACTGATTAAATTGTTTTCTTATTTTAATGTTAATATAAGAAATTAAAAACCTATATTGATATAGACCTGATCTGTCTCTGTACTGTTTTTAAACATCATATTTAAAAATAAAATAAAAATAAAAACATTATATTTAAAAATTATATTTACATATATATATATTAATTACCTGAAAACTCTCTCTTCTCTTTAAACATTAAAATATTCTCTCTTCTCTTTAAACATTAAAATATTACAGAGTGTTAATAAAAACTGCAATCATGGCAGCAGCAGATTTAGTTGATTGAGAGGAGAAGGCGCACATTTGGCAGATTTACTCTTATTATACCGTCGTACAAGCATTTCTCCATTGCCACAGCCACTTAACCATCAAAATCGGTGGCAACTGGCATATACGTGTATAAAGTGCATAATTTATGAAGATATAAATATAAGAGTTCAACTTATGAACCAATCACATTAGAGATAAAAAAATTAAATATTTAAAAAAAATAAAAAGAATTACAATTATAATGTAATACTTTGGAAAATAATGAAAAATTTATGATCAACAGGGAAAGTAATATATATTCAACGCTAATCTATTCCTTGGTATAATAATATTAGATGGATATTATCATGTTTATATAAGTCTATTGTATATTTTTGTTTCTGTTTTGATGTAAAAAAAATTATACCAAATATAAATTTGTGTTAATTTTTTCCTAGAAAAAAAAAAGTCTATGGTAATTAAAAGTTCAATATTTTGGGGATTGTCTAATAAATGCGTATGGATGTAAATATTAAATTACTTTATATCCATTTTATTTTTATTATAGTTGAAGAACTTTGTGGAAATAAATTGTTTAGGTAGTTTTGAAAAGTAGATTTGAATGCTAATGAATATTTAAATAACAAATTAATTTATATGAATAAGACAAAGTTTTTAAATAATTAATTTAGAAGTTGTTTTTTTTTGGAAAAAGGTATAATTTTATTCATCCGTAGAGAATCAAATTACATTATACAGGTGTATTAAGCATGACTCATTCTTGGAAAGGATGGAAACTCTGAAAGGGCCAAATACCAAATTAAAGAGCCACAAAAAAAAATATAACATAGGTCTCAAAGACCGCAAAACCGTCGAAGCAAAATCAGAAAACATGGCCCCCATCACAAGAGAAAAGTGTCGACATAGCAATCACAAATAAACTCTGGTGATCAGACAGACCAGGTCAGAGCAGTATATAAATCTCATACCAACAACTCCAGCTAATAAAATGACCCAACAACCCATGAAACAGTCGTAAAGGAGCGGCCAAAAAGTTGCACACCCAATAGAAGGACCTCAAAGTGCTGACCACATGCCAATCAACACAGCACGCCCTTACTAAGGACCTCGAAACTCTGGTCCCACCACCATAAATATGAGAACGAGGCACCAAAACCCCACACTAGAGGACTCTGATCTGAGTATACATCGAACCCTGAACGTGTCGGCAAAACCAAAGAGAAAAAATGAAACCGAAGAAGGAAAACCCCTAAAACCCTTGCCAAGAGCAGGAAACAAAGAAAACCTCCAAAGAGAACCCAAAAGTTGGATGGTCCAGATCTTAGTAGCATACAAACCTCTCGGGAACAAGAGAGGGTCCAAAAACCTCCAAACCCTGGCCGCTAAAAGTCTGAACTCGGCACTCATACTTTGAAACCAAGAACATGAAGCCCATGGTATGCATCAAACCCTGACAACGACCCTGAAACTAGAAAGGGAGGTCTGATGGAGACACCACATACCTCTGCAAGAAATAGAGGAAGCCCCACAGTGATAGCTCCGACGGCACAGAAAGTAGGACTAAGATGACCATGAAATCATCACAGGAAAATCGCAAAGACAATAGGGAAGGATCGGTCAAAAAGGAGATCACAAGCACTGAAACCCGCGCCACCACTCAAGGATACCTAGATCTGGGCAAAGAAACTCGATCTAAGCAAACATGGAAGATCTGAGGCACGAACATCGCATCACTAGGAGATCTGCACCCGCAATTGACGAACCACAACCACCACCTAACAATTGTGTCACTTCTAGAATAGAGATCATGATCCGCACAAACAGAGGTATGGCAGATCAAACGACGAGAATATAAAAAATCCCCCCACGAAAAAAAAAAAAAAAAAAAAAAAAGACGTCGCAACAGAGGAAAAAGTCATGGAGAAGGCTTCATTGGCACAGGATCTCAAAGAGGATACAATGTTTGTCGAGCAATCTCCAAGACCAGAGACATAAACAAAACCCGTGCATAGACGCCAGGAAAGAAAGGCAGAGCCAGGGGGTCTGCGGCTAGGGAGACCCTAACCATAGACCCTCAAGAGGAGAATTTGATCACTGCCTCTCGAGGTTGTTAAAACGTAAAAAAAATTAATTAATTTATATTGGAAACATAAAAACAATTTAATTTTTTTTTTGGTGGATTAATGAAATATGAAATACATGGATTAAAATGGAGAAAAAAACTTAACTTATTAGGGTTAAAGGAGAATTTATTTATTTTTCAATTTCAACAACAACAAAAAACTTATAGAATTAGCGTTCAAATTTCACACTTAATTTCAGTGTTATTGTTCAATTTGCCAAAAAAAAAAATCTAGCGCTAATGTTTAAAAAATGCTTTCAATGTAGTGCCCCTACTACTAAACCCGCCAAATAAAATTTCCTAATCTAAATGCATATGCCAAGATAAAAATGTCCATGCATCTAACAACAATTTTAAAACATCAATGCAACTAAATTAACATTTACACGGTAGAATATAAATGCTTAAAACTCATAGTAAAACACAACAATTAAAATCCATATTTAAAACAATAAAACAAAGATAAAAACACTTAACTTATGGAAAAAAAAGTGCAACTAGCTACAGAGTATAGACGTTCCACCCAACCGTAGATTTGTTGCTCCAAATATCATTGGCAAATCACCCCTGAGCTGAGGCTACAAATCCACAAGAAAAGGGTGTCCCTTTTATCCATTCACATCCCAATACGACCCACAATAAGTCGAGTTTTCCTACATCTATCCCAATCAATTAGCTCTCTTCCCCTCAACCTGCACAACCCAAATAATGGGATCCCCCTGCTCTACATGCAATCCATCAGGCCTTCCCACTTCCCTTTGGGGCTCCAACATAGGTTGGCTAGGAATATCTCTTGTTGGGGACTCTAGGGACTTACAATTGCAACATGAAACTCACAACAACAAGCTCACTACTCTAGGGTAATTCCTCACACAAAAATCTCACTCTATAGGCCTAATATCCTGCATCTTCATGCAATTACAGCTCCAACAAGTTTCCCACAACCTTCGATATGACTATCATCGAACTCCAACACTCATCTCCCTCTTGTTGTCCCAAAAAATGGTTTTAAAAACTACCTACCATCCAAATTTCCATTTTTCCCATGCATGTTGACTCTCACATTCTCCAATGTTGATTGTAATCAACCCCATGCTCTCAATAACTATGTGAAGTGACTTTTCACACCAACCCTCTTACATGTGTTTAATGATGGGGGATTTGATACACTCAAAAGGAAATTATAAGGTTCATACACAATAATAATTTTAGAAAGAGAGTTGAGATTAATACACATGGACAATTCCCCTTGGACCCCCCTCCTTTGTGAAAACTTAGACCCCCATTACTCTGTCCATGTTCGTCTGTAGTCGACATTACATTTTATTTTATTATTTCGATATATAATGTTTACATATTACATTGTCAGGCTTGTGGCCATACATCATATTTACATTATACATTGTTAAAACATGGATTAAAAATGGGGATGTTACATTCCCCTCCCCCTACCAATTGCACCATCCTTAGTGCACAACACCATACCAACATACATATACAAAATTTACATCATATTACTTGATATTTTCACAATTTCACAACTCCTGCAACAATTCCAACCAACAATCTATTGTCCCCCTCAACCTACACAACCCAAGGAAGTATATCGCCTTTTCTACACCACGGTCCCTCGGGTTGTACCACTTCCCTTCTAGGGCATGAGTATAAATCAAACAACAAATATCTGAGATGTGGCTCCAAGAACTCTAGCTAGAAAAATGGAGTCTTACACACTTATATACAAATATACATTCAATTTCCTTCAAAAATTGCAAAAACATTATGGGTACTCCTCCTGCATGGTCTCCTTGTGCTCCCACACAGTGTCTTCAGGACTGTAGCAAGTCCATGTTGATGTTTTGGTAGCTGTGGGAGGTATTTTCCTCCTGAACAACTTTTCTTAGAGAAGAATAAGATTCCACTAAGACAAAGGAAGACCATTGAACAATTCAAGAACACCTCGGAAAATAATAAAGTGAAATAGAAGACCATAGAAGAGAAGTCAGCCCACAGGAAATAATAATAAAGTGGAAATATAATTTATAGGAAGAGAAGTCATCCCATAGAAATAATAAAGTAAATGTGAAGACTTGGAATAAGAAGTTGGCCCCAGAAAGGCGCCCATATTATTATAAATACAAGTTTGGGTCAATTCATTTGTACAACCACACAATTATCCTTCTGCAATGCGCACTAGGCAGTTGCAGCAATTTCACTATTTCTAGCTTATGGTTCTCTTCGAGAGTGTGCCCCACTTGGGGAAGGATATTCTTGATGGTTCTTGGTGATCTCTCTTGTGTGCTACCTCTAGAAGAGTTGCGCTAAGGTTGTGTGGTTCTTTCCAGTTGTCTACCGTTGTGAGGGTTTGACAAGAAGAAGATAAGTATTTGTTATCGGAGTTTCTTCATTGTTGGTTTGCTCTTGTGAATAGAGCTTGTTCATGGTTGTATTGGAATATTGGAAAGATTCTCTCTAAGAAATTTTGGTTGGGTTTTTCCCCCATTTGGGGTTTTCCCAAGATAAATATTTGTGTCCTCTTGTGTTTGTTTATCTGCTTCTTATATATTTCAGTATATGATTATTGAATGTTAAAAAGAAAATAAAAATGTTATGGTAAATCTAATGTTAACGAAACTAATGAAAATCTAACAGTCCATTGAACCTTTACCAATCCAATGGCTATGTTCCTAAGCACTTTGACTTTCTAGTCCAAGATGCGCACTGGCTCCACCCAAAAGTCCTCTTCATGCTCCACTTGGATCACAGTTCAATCAATCACATGGTTAGGATTAGACACATGTTTCTTCAATAAATACACATGAAACACATTATGAATTCTCATGGATACAAGAAATGCAATCATATATGAAACTAAGCCTATCTTATCTAAGACTTCAAACGACCCACAATATATTGCTACCAACTTTGGGAAAGTTCCCAATCTTAGCTATCTCCTTTTAGCCTTTACTTTTAAAAACACACACTCGCCCACTTTGAATTCTCTATATGTCTTGCTTTTATCTGCATAAATCTTTTTCTTGTCCCATGCAACCTTTCAATTTTGTCTGATATTTACCATTTTCTCTTCCATTTCTCTTAGTAATTCTATCTATGTCTCCTAGGTTATCCCAACTCACTGGCATGTTGCATTTCCTGCCATACAAGTCTTAAAACAAGCTCATATTCAACAATGTTTGATACCCATTATTATAAGAAAATTCAACTAGATGAAGATAGTGTTCCCACTTGGAAGGCTTGTTCATTACATACTTTCTCAACATATCTTCAATTATCCGGTTGGCCCTCTTTGTCTTCCCATCTAACTATAAGTGATTTGTTGTACTGAAATTCAAATTAGTCCCAAATTCCTTAAACAACTCCTTCTAGAAATTGGAAGTGAACTTGGGATCTTTGTCTGACACTATTCCCTTAGGCACACCATGTAACCTAACAATTTTCTTCATACAAATCTCGGTGATGTTGGTTTCCTTTTGAGTCATTTTCACCGGTATGAAATGTGCAACCTTTGTAAGTTTGTTCACCACTAACATGATGGAATCATACTGCCTTGTTCTAGGCAACTTGGTGATAAAATCTTTTGTAACTACCTCCCATTTCCATTCAGGAATCAGAAAAGGTTGTAAAAGTCATGTTGGATGCATGTGTTCAATATTTACTTTCTGACATTCCATACACTTGGCTATGTAATCAACCATATTCTTCTTCATTT
>JASDQU010034613.1:989-21832 GCA_032191745.1 Picea mariana | reverse complement strand
GAATGCTGATTTGCCTTTTATGCTTTATTGGAGAAGTGATATAAGTCTTTGCTTTGTTTAGCCATCATTGACTTCGTCAATAATAGCATTAATCCATTGCTCATATATTTACTTGAAGATAGTCATTGATTTCATGAAGTACTAACCCACTGCAAAGCACATTCTAGTTTCCTCTGTTTTGTCTCGCAAACAGGTGCATCATCAGTGGTCTTATCTTCCTGACTATCTCTCTTGGGCAGCAATCTGTGGAAGGGGTTTTCCTTGACCTGGCCTTTACTCTTTAGCCTTCCTTTAATCCAGATTGCCTTAGGGACGTCTCCCTTGGACTTGCCCTCCTAAATAGAAAGAGCTCCCCATCGAGGTGACAGTGGGTGGGGAAGCTCCTGTTACGCCGGTTTCAAGCCCTGACTCAAGCCCTCTGGACCTTTCCTACAAACCGTGCGATAACAGGTAACATTGCCACCACTAGTCACCATGCCAGGGCAGTGTCCCCTGATTAGCTTCTTGAAAGAAAAAAGGAATAAAGAATAAAGATAAAAAGCATGAATCGGCTTGGAAACACTTGCATCCATGACAAGTGCAGCTCACCCTCTACAAAGGCACCCACAGGTAAGCCATGCATTTCCCTGCTATCACTGCACCCCTTGCCTAGACATCCCTTACCACCTCATCCACTCACATGGCTTGGATTTGATTTCTCCCGGAAACACCCCACATCCAGTGAGAATTTGTCCAATAGGACACCCTGTCACTTCCTCCAAACTTGGCTTGCAGATTTGTATAATGTCTTTGAGCACTTGACTGAGTAAAAGGGGTTTTATGCACATGTTTAATAAAATTGATGATTAGATGTGATTAACATTGGTATGATCCCTCTGACTTATGAGCCCATGGAGGGCGTATCTGTTGATGTGCAGGACCATACCTGATGGACAGGTACCATTATGGACAGGTACACATGGGGAGATGATTAGTTCGGACCTCCATGGGGCTGAAAGCCCATCAGATGGATGTTGAGAGCCCAGCAGGGGGCAAAGACAGGTCAGAGGGTTTGCACCAGGGAAGAGGAGGACGTTCCACCAAAGGCAGCTTAGCAGACCTATACCCAGGGGGATTGTGCCCTTTCCACCAGGATGTTGGCCTTGGAAGGCCCTGATGTCACCCAGGACATGCATGACATCATCTATGCTTGTGGACATTTTGGGAGGCAGTTGTGGCAGTTGTGCCAAGTGTGGCAACTTTCGGAGGCCCAAGGAGGGCCAACGTTTTGCTCCAAGAGACCAACGTTGCCCTAGAAGGGTCTAACGTCACCCTAAAAGGACATGACGTCCTTATTTTTGCTTGATTTAGGGTTTTATCATGACATTTAATGTAAAACAGTATTATTATGTATTTTTGGCCATGTCGGCCTTTTGCGACCTAAAAATTAATTAAGCTCATTGCCACTGTATAAGTAAGAGAGCTAAAACTCTCTTTTATTCATCATCTTTCACTCACACTTGTGTGAGGTCTGAAATTTGCACCCTCTTTAGGGTTTTTGGCTGAAATTACTAGTGCGCACTTGTTGAAGGAGGCTTTTCTTGGCTATTTTCTGCACTTTCTTGGTGGAAGGTTTACAACTAGGGTTGGCATTAATGATACTTGGTGAATGTAAGTGAATTTCTGCAATCCTTCCTTTGATTGAATGGTTATGGTATTTTTACTTGCATTTTGTTAATGAAATTTGTTGAATTAAACCCTAGGAAATAAGCACATGTTGGTGTCCTTGTTTCAAGTCCCTACTAAGTTATGCTGAGAAGCCATTTTATTTGTTGAAGATAAATGCTAGGGCCTTGCCATAGCAACACCCTACCATTCACTCTTCAAGCTAGTTGTTTTTACTTTGTCTTTTGAGCTAAAGAAGGAGGAAGACGCATTAAGGCCTAGGTTTACTACACCTTAGTGAGTCGTCTTCCCCTAGGGTTGATAGGTTGAAGCCTTGTCTTAATAACACTTCAACCATCATATCCCTCTTGTCTTTAGTCCTACCATCATCATATTATCCCTTCAACTTTTGCAGCTAGTTTCAATCCATTTGCCCTAATAACACACTGATCTAAAACCTTCTATGCTTGAGTACCTTGATCACAAATATCCAACACTTTGAACAATTATTAACACCTTCTAACCCTAGCTTAGACTAACTTACTAACCCTATTGTTTCCGTCATTTACTTATGTTATAATCATATCCATGCAGCATTTTATACATCTTTAAAGCAAATTGAAAGATTGGCTAAAGCGTAGTAGTCATTGCTTCTAATGAATGTTGGTATTATAACATTGATGATAAATCGTTATTGCTCATTGTGAAGCTTCTTTAGCATTTATTGTGAAGTGACATATTGTGATTATTGCTATTATACATCATTGATTTGCTTCATCAATATTATCGATCAATTGCTTTATATCAGAAAGTCCTTGATTATATGAAGTACTAACCAGCAAGTGATCTTGCATATATATAGTTTTCTTGTTGCTTTGTCTCAGGTAGGTACACTTCTGGTTATCATTATCTTTATTGGTTGTTTAGTCGGACCTTCTAATCGGTGGTGACTTGTGAGGGGGAAACTTTATTTAGCCATAAGCCTTTGCCTTCTCAAAACCCCAGGTCACCGGGGACGTCTCCCCTGGGCCTACCTCCCTAAACAGAAAGAGTTATCCTATCAAGTTGACAGTGGTAGGATAGTCTCCAATTTCGCCAGTTTGCCTTTCTTTCACCTTTCCTTTACTTCCAAGTACAAACTGCACGATAACAAGGCCCATTACATCCCCAAATGCACCAATCACTTCCCTATTTTTTGAATTAATCTCCTCCTATTGCTCCACATCTACTGGACCCCTCACCACTCCCAACCATCACATGTACTCAAAATTAGCTATCATTCGCTACTTCCATACATTGTAATTATGCTCGTAAATTCTAAGAGTATTGAAGAAAAATATTGTTAGATTATGTAACTCGGGCAGGTACTTCCACACTAGGGGTATCTAATAGTGTGGAAGGGGCCCCCTTTATGTCTAGACAACTTAATGTTGGTGGGGATCACTTAAGTCAACAAGAGATTAAATCACAACTGTTGGATGTGACTTAAGTTGTCTCAATGCTTGATTAAGTCCCCACTGTCAGATCTAGATCTTGAGGAGAAGATCTAAGGGCCAGGGTTGAATGAGAGAAAAGGCTAGGGTTACAAATAATCTAGGAGGCCTCATTTCTCATTATCTCAAGAGAGAAGCTAGTTGGTTGAGTGAACGTGGCTCTTCCAGGGAGATCGAGTGACTGGTTAGGGTGAACCAGTGAAGAGGGTCGAGTCGGGTCAAGCAGAGAGGCTGAGTAAGCGCAAGGAAAAGTCGAGCTGAGAAAAGAAAGAGGAATAGGCTAAGTAAGAGCCCAAGAGGTCTCCCAAGGAAAAAATTATCAAAACCCGCAACAAATAAAAGGGAGGTCGTATGAGTCATACGGATTGAGGTCGAGAGAGTCGTACCAGCAGAAGACGAAAAGAGAGGGTCGTACCAGTACGGTTGAGAGGAAAAGAAGTAAACATCTGATATCAATGACAATGTGATCACCTGCAGCAAAGATAAGGAGAACCCAAGTCGTACCAAGAGTTTCGTACAGACGTACGACTGCCCAGCAAAGAAAATCAGAACTGTACGGAGTCGTACAGCCTATACGGCTTTCTGTTTTGTCAAGTATAGTTGGGTTTTCTATATGTATCTCAGACTGAAATATTTAGATAAAGTTTTTTCCAAGAGTGGGATTTCCAAACATCTGTTTTGATAATCTTTTGTATGGTCGTTCATGTTATTATTCTGCTAATGGGTATTGGATAAAATGTGTGTTTTTCAGTCAAGTCATTTGGATCTGAAATTTATAATGTCTACATATGAGTTTATGCTATTTTGTTTTACATGGTATCAGAGTTGAGCTCCTAACAACTCCAAAAGAAGTATTGTGCTCCAGGGACAAGGAAGGGAAAGTCGACCCAGTTGTCAAAGAAACCCTAGTGAGCCAAGTCAGGCTTCCTTTATCAAAATGGTCAAGACTTGACCTTGAAAAAGGATGTTGTAGGGTGTACGACCCCTCCAAGTTGAAGAAAAGAGATTTGTGAGTAGGGTCGATCTGTTCAGTCTAAGAGGGAGCAAGTTGTAGTTGGCTCGGGATTGCTCAAGAGGTGTTGAGCTGAGAAGGGCCTCTAGACGAGGCTAAAGTTGAGTAGCAAGATGGCTACAAATCTCAGGTATGAGAACAGACTAGATGGTGCTTCCAACTACGTACAGTGGAAGTACCAGATGAAGAATGCTCTTCAGAAAAGTAAGGTATGGGGTATTGTTGAGAAGGTTGCCACAATCCCCGCTAATCCTAAGGACAAATAATTGCATTATGCTCTAGAGATCAGAGCTCAAAGGATTCTCCTAGATGGGGTAAAGGATCACCTCGTACCCAATATTGGTGAGAAGCAAACAGCCCACGATATGTGGTCACATCTAAAGGGACTGTTTGAGGCTAAGCATGAGAGCAGAATCATGGCTCTCAAGGAGAGACTTTAGCACACAAGGATGAAAAAAGGGAAAGGTATTGCAAACTATCTCACCAAGGTGAAACAGTCATTAGATGATCTTCTTGCAGTAGGAGTAAAGCTCTTCCTAACTGAGATGGTTAGATCATCTTTGAGAGGCTTCCCAAAGGAGTGGGACCCTTTTATTGCAGGAATAGTGACCAGAGAAAACCTACCAGACTGGGACAGGTTGTGGAATGATTGTTGCCAAGAAGAAATCAGAAGAGGCAAGGATGTAGATGAGGATGAAGAGGAGGAGAATCTCGCCCTAACCTCCAAGAGGGGAGCCAGAGGTAGGAAAGGACTAGCTTCTAGAGGAGGAGCCACAAGTAGTAGGCCAAAGAAGGATCTCTCACACGTTCAGTGTTATGTGTGTGGAGAATTTGGGCATTATACTAGCCAGTGATCTCAAGGCAAGAAGGGAAAGGGAGCTAAGGGTAGGAAGCAACAAGTGGCTACTTCAACAGAAGAGGAGGAGAAGCAGTTGGTTGCCATAGCTCGCCAATTTTCCAGAATGTTCAAGGATGAGTATACACTCTTCCTTGACTCAGAAGACAGATCTAGAGATGGGTGGTACCTAGACAGTGGTTCCACTTGCCACGTGACTAGGGAAAGATATGCATTCTAGGAGTTCTCAGCTCAAGATTTGGGTTATGTAAGATGTGGTGTGCACTCTAGCATGGTGGCAGTCCGAGGAGAAGGGATGGTGTCACTACAGATAGAATCAGGCAGGATTCTAAGAGTGTCAGGGGTACTTTATGTTCTAGGTATGAGAGTTAGTATACTGTCAATCTCAGCCTTGGAGGATCAAGGCTACGATGTCATCTTCTTTGGTTGTGGTGTGCATATTCGCTATGTTAGAGGTCAGGCACCAGGACCACCTGTGATGATGGGCATCAGTGAGGATCGTCTGTACAGGCTGTGGGGGCAACCCATCTACAACTTCAGGGGTGGAAGTGGTGGGTCAGTTGGATCGCACTTAAGAGAGAAGGAGGCTATCCTCAGCAGGCCCACGTGGTGGGAGTGAACTCAGTTGGAGGAGTGGGGATACTCAGAGGATCTCAGTGCAAGTGGCAGTAGAAGCTACAGAGCAGAACAGATTGAGTATTAAAACATGGGCCTCTCAGAGTCAGAGAGAGATACTCACGGTGAGTGGACCATGGAGGAGGAAGCTCCAGAGGCGGTACCTCCCTCGCTAAGAGGGAGTGTTAGATTATGTAACTCGAGCAGGTACTTCCACACTAGGGGTGTCTAGTAGTGTGGAAGGGCCCCCCTTAATGTCTAAACAACTTAATGTTGGTGGGGATCACTTAAGTCAACATGTGATTAAGTCACAATCGTTCGATGTGACTTAAGTTGTCTCAATGCTCGATTAAGTCCCCACTGTCAGATCTGGATCTTGAGGAAAAGATCTAAGGGCCAAGGTTGAATGAGAGAAAAGGCTAGGGTTACAAATAACCTAGGAGGCATCATTTCTCATTATCTCGAGAGAGAAGTTACCCAGCTGAGTGAGCGTGGCTCTTCCAGGGAGATCGAGTGACTGGCTAGGGCGAACCAGTGAAGAGGGCCGAGTAGGGTCAAGCAGAGAGGTCGAGTAAGGGCAAGGAGAAGTTGAGCTGAGAAAAGCAAGAGGAGATAAGGGCTAAGTAAGAGCCCAAGAGGTCTCCTAGGGAAAAAATTATCAGAACCCGCAGCAAATAAAAGGGAGGTCGTACGAGTCGTACGGATTGAAGCCGAGAGAGGGTCATACCAGCAGAAGACTGAAAGAGTGGGTCGTACCAGTACGGTTGAGAGGAAAAGAAGTAAACATATATTGATATCAATGACAGTGTGATCACCTACAGCAAAGATAAGGAGAACCCGAGCCGTACCAAGAGTTTTGTACAGTCATACGACCGCCCAACCCGGCTTTCTATTTTGTCAAGAATAGTTGGGTTTTCTGTGTGCATCTCAAACTGAAGTATTTAAATAAGGTTTTGCCCAAAGGAGTGGGATTTCCAAACATCTAGTTTGATAATCTTTTGTGTGGTTGTTCATGTTATTATTCTGCTAATGGGTATTGGATAAAATGTGTGTTTTTCAGTCAAGTCATTTGGATCTGAAATTTACAATGTCTACATATGAATTTATGCTATTTTGTTTTACAAATATTACGAAGACTCAACATTTTAAATTCCATTATTAAGCCCACAATTGGGTATTACATATCCTAAGACCCCCTTAATGACCATTTTATTTTCCTTTATATGAAGCATTTCTCTAAATCTCTAAAACTTTTCTTTGCTTAGTACTTTTGTGAAGATGTATGTAAGTTGATCTTTAGTTCTATTGTATACCACTTCAACTTCTTTGTTTTGTACTTGTTCCCTAATAAAGTGGTGATGGATCTCAATATGCTTGGCCCTAACATAAAACACTAGATTCCTCATAAGTTGAATCACTAGAATTGTCATAGTAGAGGGGTGTGGCTTGAGTTTGATGAAGGTTCATGTCACCAAGAACCTTCATAAGTGATATAGCTTCACATGTCATATTGACAACTACTTTGTACTCTACTTCTATGGAAGATAATAACACAATCATCATTGCTTGAGAACCCACGAAAGTACTCGTTAACTCATGCTAATTGAGTAACACATAGTACATTTTCTTCGAAAATCCAACTTGCATAGTCTACATCAATGTACCCAACCAATTTGACGTTATCCTACACAGATTCAAGTCCATATTGCAACATACCTTTCACATACTTTCAAATCCTCTTTTTGGATTTCTTGTAAACATTTTTGGGGCTTACCATGTGAATCATGACTAAGCAGTCAAATTGCTACACCAAGGGGGTCTCATACAACAATTTGGGGTCGGGCCAGGTTGTGACCTTAAATTCGATTATTGTTGTTGTTGTTGTTGTTGTTGTTGTTGTTGTCGTCGTTGTTGTTGTTGTTGTTATTGTTGTTACGAAGCTACCAACTATGTAACTTAAATTTGGCCTAGTAGTAGTAAGGTAAATCAAACTTTCTAACACTTTCCTATACGACGTTGAATCCATTGGCTTCAAATCTTCATGAGTTGACGACTTCATTCATATTCCCATCAAATTTTCCACTTACTTGCAATCAACCATATTAAACCTTTTTAGTAAACTCTTGAGGATACTTAGTTTGGGACATGAAGATGTTTCCATCCATTTTCCATACTGCAACTCCTAAATTAATGAAGTATGCCCAAATTTTTCATTTCAAAGGATTTATACAACTTGCCTTTTAGTTCTTCAATCATATTTGTATTGTTCCCTAAAATGATTACATCATCCACATAGAAAACCAAGAACATAGTGTAATCACCTTTAGTTTTTATGTATAGATTTGGATCTAATGAACTTCAATTAAACTCGTATGCTCTAAAGTGCTCATATACCTTTGCATACCAAACTCTAAGAGCATGCATGAACCCATATAATCCCCTTTCTAGTTTACATACTAAATGTTCTTTCTCTTTTTGCACAAGCCTTAAAGCTACTACATATACACTTCCCCTTTTAAATATCCATTTAGAAAGGCACATTTGACATCCCTTTAATGAATGATCTGTTGATATTATGGTAGCTGCGGGAGGTATTTACCTCCACATGTAAACTTGACGAGAATAGAATATTTCGGGAAGCAAGAAGAAACCCTAATTAGTTGGCTAATAACCCTAGAAGACAAGTCGGCTCAAGAGGATAACTTGTATTAGGTTATTAGCCTCCAAGAGAAGAAGTTGGCTAAAGGAAATATTATATACTAAGTAAATAGGCACCCAAAATGAGAAGTCGGCCCAGGCAGTTTGCCAGATTTAGTATAAATATAGGAGGCCAGTCTTCATTCTGGCAGGTATTCTCAAAATTGTAGAAGCAGCACTTGTGCACACTGTAGTTGGCCAGTTTGTGCGCAAGTTTGGAGGAGAGTTGTCGTTGCAACTGCTGCAACTAGCAGATTTCGGTTTTTGGCTTGGACTATCTCTTGGTTATGGTTTGGACTCTTTGATCAGCTCTTGCTTGGTGCGCTATCCTTGGAGAAAGGTGCGCCACCCTTTGATTGGCTATCTAGCCTAGGGTTTGCTTCCGCAATGATTCTCTGTCAAGATTAAGGTGCTCGAGGGTGGCTTCGGCCTATGGTTGGGTGACAATAGTGATATTGTCTATGGTTAAACAAGCACATCCATCATATTATAACAGGTTATGGGCCCACACCTCCTTCATTCAGTCTAACCACTGGAAGTGAGCATAGCCATAAGGATACTAAGCTCGTTGAAAGAACTGTCGCTAGGGTTTCTAGTAGGAGCAGTCACCAAAGCAGTGTCGCTAGGGTTACTAGCAAGTTCAGTTGCAGAAACCCTAATCCTCTCGTTGAGGCACCTTAAGTGAAGGGATTGACCTAATTTCTAGATAGACTAGTGCGCCCTAGCCTAGTGTATCTCCTGGTACTCTCAGCAAGCCAAGACGTCAATTTTGAGTTTTTGGTCAAAATCTAGGGTTGACCAAGTCAAAGCAACCATGACTTACTCTATGAAGTCAGAAAACAAGTTAGATGGGGCTTCTAACTTCAAAGCATGGAAGACAAGGATTGACCTCATCCTTGCCAAGAATAAAGTGTTGGATATCGTGAAAGGAAAGATCGTGGAACCAAAGTTTGAAGAAGGAAAAGAGAAGGAACCGCAAAACGTTGCAGTTATGGAGAAGTACAAAGACAGTGACATCAATGCCATGAGTATCATAGTGGACTCTATAAAAGACCACTTGATACCCTACATCTCCCATCTTGACTCATCTAAGAAGATGTATGATGCCCTAACAAACCTCTTCTCAGTTAGAAACATTGGACAAGTAATGAGTCTGAAGAATGAGCTCCATGACATGAAGATGATTGATGATGACAACATAACATCATACTTTGTGAGGATCTCTCAGTTAAGAGATCAACTACAAGCTATTGAAGAGATCATCTCAGAGAAGGAACTGGTAAATATAGTACTCAACGGTCTTCCCAAGACATGGGATGCATTTGCCGCAAGCATGAACACAAGGAAGGAGTATCCTACATTCGAAGAACTTTGGACTTGCTGTGCACAAGAAGAATCAAGGATTAGTGCAAAAGAGAAACCTCAAAAGAAATACGATGATCAAGCCTTCACAGCAAGATTCAAGAATTTCAGGAACAAAAGGAAGTTTGGTTCAAGGAAGAAGCCAAATCAAGAGAAAGATGTGTCAGAAATACAATGCTTCAACTGTCGAAAGTATGGTCACTACAAGAATCATTGTCCCGAGCTAAAGAAAAGGAAGGAAACACACGAAGCATCAGTTGTCGAAGAAAGGGAACCTTCAAAGAAGATTAAGCAGGAAGAAACAGACTTCTTCTTCTAAGACAAGGTAAACAACACTCTTCATAGTTCTTGTACATACCATGTTTTCTGTACATATCTTGCATATCTATTTCTTACAAGATAATATGTTCAAAGAGAAACTATACTTATGGAAGAACAACAAGATAAGGATTGCTATCACTATGACTATAAGACAAGCTGCAAGATAAGCCGAAATCAGAAAGAAACCTAGAAGAAGTAAAGACAGAAAGAAGTCAGCAATCAAGAGGAAATTGGAAAAATATTTGTGACACTTTGCAGAAGGCAATAAGGATGCAGACGGAAGCATATATATATTACCAAAAAGAAGAGCACGCATTCATACATGAAGCAAGGATTAGGAGGGAGCTAATCCTATGATCCATTGAAGATGATGAAGTATATATCCATGGTAGCATCCATGAAAAGCAGTACATGTTCAGTTTGACTTTAGAAGAAGTCTTCTCCGGAAAAAGAAGCCTCAAAAGTCCCTGGTTGTCCATCCACATCCATGATCCTATGATGAAAGGAAGAAGGCGGAATCTTCAAGGCATGGAATCTATAGAAAAATCCATGAACTCAAAAGCGAAAGAAAAACATAAGGAAGAACATGAAGATTCCAAGAGAGAAAGAAAAGACAAAACAACCAGTCATAGTATCGAGAATCACAAGACTATCAGCCTAATATGAACTCACTAAAAGCAATCAAGCAGAGGAACTGAAAGTTGTGATGAAGAACAATGTATGGAAGACTTATGAATGAAAGCATTGCGAGATCCAGAACTAGAAGTTCTCCCAGATGGAGGGAGAAGACTATGATGATTGTTTGTTCCAAGTAAACCAGACATACCTCTACATGTGCCATTATATCGTCTGCAATATCCATGGGTTGGAGTTTACATTAGATGAATGCAAAGACTATTCTCCAGAATAATTGAACAAAGAGCGTATGAAGATCAACCTTAAAGATTTGAGGTATACCAGAAAGAGACCCTTGTATGCAGATGAAAGAAGACAACTTGGTAGAGAACCTCAAATGCACAGCAGAAGCGTGGTGAAAACTTTCTATATTATATCAAAATGGTTACTCAGAACTGCAGAATGATGGATTGCCAATCCATGACAAAGATCTCATGATGAAAGAAGAAGTGCCACATGGATATGTTCCAGTTTGAGCCTTGCCACGATGTTATGAGCTAGCAGGAAACAAAAGAGCTGAATTCAACTATGATATATTGTAATGATCAAAGTTATATGAAGCCTTCAGAGAAAACCAATGTTTCAGAAAGACCGAAGTACATTGAGATCAAGCATTACATTCTCCGTGATGAAGTCCAGAAAAGAGAAGTGGTTTTCCAATATATATATCTCCACAGATGAGCAGATAAGCAGACATTTTGGTAAAGCCTTTGTCCAAGATGAAAGAGTTTGCGTACTCAAGCTGGAGCTCGTGGAGACGACTTCCTTATTGAAAAAGGAAGAGATGACTCCCAGGTTGGGAGAGAGCATTGATGTGTTATTGACTTATGGACAAGTATTTTTCAGTTCGAAAAATGGTCCAGGATGAGCAGTTCCTTTCCAGTTCCGAAAGTGGTTTGAGATTTCTGACGGACAGGCATTTTCCAGTTCGGAAAATGGTCCAAATCGAACGGTCATTTTTGTAATGAAAATGGTTCGATGGATTGTTGATGTACCATAGACAGCGATTCCCCTTGTGGTTAACATAGGGAATGGTATAGGACAAGCTCTCTTCTTGATGGTCACTCTTAGTAGTGGTGAAGAAGACTGGTCCGCCTCGCCGGACAGTCATTCTTTTGAAGCTCACAGTTGTGAGCAGTTTCGAAGAATGGTCTATTTTGGAGGTTGGTGCAGGACAATCATTTCCTTAGGAAATGGTCCGGACAGTCATTCCCTAGGGCAGATTCATTCTCTCCAGGTTGCACTTTGTTTAGTGCCGGAGGAATGACCCAGATAGGCGAATGGTCCAGGTTCAGCAATCAGGGACAGGAATTCCCTAGGGAAGATTCATTCTATCCAGGTTGCACTTTGTTTAGTGCCGGAGGAATGGCCCAGATAGGTGAATGGTCTAGGCTCAGAAATCGGGACAGCTATTCTTCCTTGCTTGAGAAGAATAGTCCAGATAGCTCATCATTGATGTTCTACTTTCTGAGGGCAGATGCTCTTCCAGACCTCACAAATGTGAGTGGAAGAATGACCCAAATGATTTAGTTTATATCATAACAATGTTTTCTATGCAGGTTGATATCAGTTGATTGTTATGGAGACTGTATGTCTCCAGACAGTAGATATATACTACTGTGGTGGATGTGTTCCACTGATTATGACTATGCATCATTGATCAAGTATCTGTGTGCTACTTGGTGTGGCAGTGTACCACTGGATTGTAGTTGTGTACTACTATGGATAGACATAGTTGTGTTTTATTGAATGACATTGTGCCGATTTGCCTTGAAGACTATCAGTAATGCTGGAAATGATTATTAGTTAGATGGATGATCAATGGACAGAGATTTCCCAGACGAAAAATGGTTCAAGACATTTATTATTCTAGGACATATGACCAGATTAGAAGAAGGGCTCTTGTGTCACTCTGTGGAGTGAGTGACTTATCCAACATCATGTCTAATTACTCAGATGGAGTATGGTTTCGAGAGATGATGCAGCTAATGACACTGATAGTGATGATGGTGCTTATGATCTAGTCATGAGATAGTCTATACGACTATGTTGATGCTACCAGGTGAATGGTATGTTTGTGCTCAAGACCATTACCTTCAATACCTCCCTAGCTAGGAGGGAGTGTTGATATTGTGGTAGCTGCGAGAGGTATTTACCTCCACGTATAAACCTGTCAAGAATAGAATATTTCGGGAAGCAAGAAGAAACCCTAATTAGTTGGCTAATAACCCTAGAAGACAAGTCGGCTCAAGAGGATAACTTGTATTAGGTTATTAGCCTCCAAGAGAAGAAGTCGGCTAAAGGAAATATTATATACTAAGTAAATAGGCACCCAGAATGAGAAGTCGGCCCAGGCAGTTTTCCAGATTTAGTATAAATACAGGAGGCCAGTCTTCATTCTGGCAGGTATTCTCAGAACTGCAGAAGCAGCACTTGTGCGCACTACAGTTGGCCAGTTTGTGCGCAAGTTTGGAGGAGAGTTGTCGTTGCAGCTGCTGCAGCTAGCAGATTTCGATTTTGGCTTGGACTATCTCTGGGTTATGATTTGGACTCTCTGATCAGCTCTTGCTTGGTGCGCTATCCTTGGAGAAAGGTGTGCCACCCTTTGTTTGGCTATCTAGCCTAGGGTTTGCTTCCGGAATGATTCTTTGTCAAGGTTAAGGTGCTCGGGGGTGGCTTCAACCTATGGTTGGGTGACAATAGTGATATTGTCTATGGTTAAACGAGCACATCCATCATATTCTAACATGATCCACTAGAACCAAGTTATCATGGCTAACACCCATTGGGTTGTATTTATCTTCACCATAGGTGTAAAGGTTTCCTTATAATCAATACTTCTCTCTATGCAAGCCTTTTTTCACTAACCTTGCTTATACTTGTCAACTAAACCATCTACTTTACACTTTGTCTTGCAAACCCATTTGCAACCAATTGCAATTTGTTAAGATATTAGACATTAGGAGGTTACTTAAGACCAATTTAGTCTAATGCTCTAGTTAAGTGTGCTTTTTTGTGTGCTTTTGTACTTGAGTTACTTGACAGTCACCTAGGTGATCCAACAATCCTCATATTTTCTATTGCATCAACACTTGGTCTATGTCCTTTCATCTTATTGATCCATGATATCTATTTAAAGATCATGGAGGGTCATTTATCTAATGATGTCGCATGACAGAGAGTAGTGTACTAGATGTAGCCTTTCTTTCTTGGATGTAACCTTTCTTTCTTGAGCAATAGTACAATTATTTTGTTTCTCCATTGATGTTTACCTCTTTGAGGGTTTACCATGTAAATCTTGGTGTCTTGATCTTGGAAATGTTTGAGTTATTTCTCTTCGATGTTCTCTCTTATGATTGCCCACCTATTGATTTCAACACACTTTACCCTATAGGCGATTCCACGAGTTTTCTCAGTGAAAAAAAATATTCCACCTACATCACTCTGTCTCATTTCTTCCTTCCATGTGCATCCTCAAATGAAACAAGTTCATAAAAATTCAAGATTGTAGTGATCAAAGTCATATTTACTTGTTATGAAGTTCACTACAGTAGTCTTCGTAATTTCTTGCTTCCTTCACTAATTTCAAGTAGTTCCCATAGCTTTAAGTCCTTCAATATCTACAATCATTGCCTTGCAATCTTCTTGGGATTTGATGATACCCACTTATTACTTAGCTATGTCATCAATGATTTCATCATCACTTGATTCTTGACTAACTTTGTCTTCCTAACTTGTGTTGCTTTCTTCTACTACTTTCTTATCATCGTATTCAATAAGCCATGGCACTTCAATCTGATTTGAATAGTCATGGCCATGATCTTCATGAAATATACCATCTTTGTTAACAACTACATCCTTTTCCCAATAAAAGAACCTATATGTCTTCCCTATAGCCTGTAAAAATGTAATTTTTGCTTTTATCCTCAAGCTTATCACTTTTTTACTTTTGGAACATTTATATAAGCCTTACAACCAAACACTCCATGATGACTCACCTATGGTTTCTTACTACTCCATGTTACTTCGAGTGGGACATTCCTAACAACTATTGTCAGACTTTTGGTAAGAACATAAATTGGTGTATAAATTATTTCATCCCAAAAATCATTTGTCAAATTCTAATCTTTGAGCTTGTTTCTTGCCATCTCGATGATAATCCTACTCTTCATCACTGCAATATTGTTCTACTAAGGATTATATGAGCAAGTTAGCTATCTACGAATGTCATGAGACATGCAATACAAGTACAATCTTTAGATATGTATTCTTCACCACTATTTGTTCTAAGAACTTTGATTTTATTCTCGCTTTGCCTTTCAACCATAGCCCTTCATTTTTTGAGCCTTTCAAACTCCCATGACTTGTAATTGAGAAAGTACTCCCAAATTCTTCTTGAGAAATAAAAAAAAAAATTAAAATACTTTGAACCTTCCTACGATGAAGTTCTCATAGGACCACAAAGATAACTATCTAATGATTCTAACCGCATGCTTGATCTCCCTACACCTTCTTTAGCAAACCTTTCGCTGTGTTGAACAAGAGAAAAATTGTAAACCAAATGCGACCTCGTATGTATAAGACTCTTGTTAAAGTGGCCAAAGATTTGATGCCAAAAGCTTACTTTTAGCACTCTCTTCAACCTTTAAGGCTTGTTCTCCCATTACTAGAGTAAAAATTTGTAAAGACCACCTTCTTCAAGACATGTTGCCACTTCCTTCTAACGGTTTTTGTCCTTTACAAGGCACTTCCCAAAGTTAAACTCAACCTTTAAGTGCTAGTTTGTGACCTTACTTACTAAAAGCATATTCTTCATCAATTTCAATATAGATGCCACGTCAACCACTTCTATGATTCTTTTGATAGGCATCTATATAAGAATATCACCTTGACCCTTTACCATGTGTACTTTGTCATCTTCTAAAGCAAAATTTACCCCTTTTCTATTGTCATCCAATGTAGCAAACCATGCTTCATTGTGTCATGTTCCTAATGGCACCTAAATCTATGCATCGTGTATCTTCCAATGCATTTTTAATCTCTTATGAAGTATCAAAGAGTTTACACTCTGACCCCTTTACCACCATGATCTTGTTTTTCTTCAAAATACTTATTTGAAATTCATTCCTTCTTTAACTATGATAAATCTTCTTTTTCAAGGTGACCAACTTTACCATAGTAGACACAATTATGTTTACTTACGGTTGGCATTTCCCTTTTTTGAATCTTTGTGCCTGGAGTTGCCTTGTCTCTAACTCTCACTTTTGTCTCCTTGTTGGTCAAGGCTTTGTTTTCCTTTTATCTTCTACTTTGCTACAAACACATGCTCAGAATTCCTATTATTATAGATATTTTTTTCTTTTCTCATGGTAAAAAAACTTAAAAGTAACCCTCCAAGTTCATCAAACATTAATACTTCAACTCCGGATGATAATCTTAGGCTTGTAACAAACAGTTGAAGGATTGAGGAAAAAAATAATTACAACAGCAATTAAATTCCCATTTTCAATCTGATCCCCTACTGCAATCAATTAATCTATTAAACTTAAGTTGGGTGAGGTGATTTGTAGCCAAATCATCTTAACCCATCCTCAAACTATACAGCTAATTTCTCAAATAAAGAATCCTGAATGCACTCTCACAAGGACTTCAATGTATGACATGTGTCTTTTGGTCTCTCTGCATCAAAGTTGCACCCCTTGGAATAAGATGAGACTCAATGAGCTCTTCAACTCGGTCAACTCAGACTTGGTCACAAAACTCAGAAAAATTAAAAAGTATATAAAATATTCAAAATTTAATTTTGAAAATATACATAAATTCATGCACAACAATTGAACAAGAAACAATTAGGGACCAAATATGCAAGTCTGTATGTTTCCACTGCATGTAGGGGTGAAAATAGGCAAAACCAAATCTAGATCCATAAAATAACATACTTTGATCTGAGTCTCTGATAGACTACGTAATGGAATACATCGATGCTCTAAATGGCCTCCATAGTCCAAAACTCATCAACCTCTAATCTAAATAGTAAATACTCAGTCATCAAGATCATCATTGGTTTATTCCTTAGGTACCCTGGCTCAGACTTGGTTTAACTCCATCCAAACTCCCCAAATGCAAGCTATGAGTGTATGATGAAGTAAGTTTGGCTTTTGATGGGGTACGTGAACATGGATTTTTTTCTCTTTTTTAATTATGTGTGTGTGTGGAATCATGTTAGGCACTTAACATGAATGGCACGGACTCGATCAAATCATAGTTTGAGTCTCTCGAGTCAAGCCAAGTCATATGCTGACTCGGCTTTTGGAAAAGTCATATGCCGACTCAGCTCCCCCTCTGACCAAGTCACTAGTTTTCAGCCCAAACCACACCAAAATCAACCGATTCTAGGTGACCCGACCAATCCAACATATGCAAAATGACTTCATTTAAAATTGGCATCCCAATAATTGCAAGTGCTTCCATCTCCTTCTTAACATTGGCTTCTTGTTCCATGCCATTTTCCGGTCTTAATTCTTTATTTCATAGTTCCCCAACCGCTATAATATTCTTGATTTTCAAGATAGCATTGATTTACAGTCATGTTATCTTATGTTAACCCTCTTCTATTTTTAGCAAAATAGAGCACCCATCTAGGGCATTACACTACTAACAATTTCTTGTCTTGTTTATGACTTCCCACTAATCAAACCTGCTTAGATCCCAGTTAATGCAGTAAAGGAAAAAGGCAAATAAATTAACCGAAGAACATTTTAAGTCGTATATGCAACCGAGAACACAATAGCCAGAGCCATCCACACTCAAAAATTGAGACACTCCTCTGCCATTAATCTCAACTTCATTGAATGCATCCCCATATGGGCCATATCCATTCTGTCTCCCCAAAAGAATGCATCCCCATATGGGCCATATGCATTCTGTCTCCCCAAAACAATGCATCTTAGCCCCCGTCAAATAGGGATTTCGTCCACCATTTTCCTGAAACCACCAAAAAAGACACAGGCTAATATAACAAACACCTCTAGCACGAACCCATCTAATCCCGGATCGGAAACACACCCACCAAGAAAAACACTGGCTAATATAACAACACCTCTATCACAAGCCCATCTAATCCCGGGTCTGAGATACATCTTCTGCGAAATTTATGGTTCCATATATGGAATTCTAACTACATGGGTTGAACTTGAGATATGTATCAGGGGTATATCAAACCCTGATTTGACCCAATGCATCTTCTAGATTCAGTGCAACAGTACAGACACAAAGTGTTGGATCCCCAACCCCACCCTGGCTATAGAGCACCTCGCTTATCTGGGTGCAGAAAAATAAAATTCCTACCAAAACTTCCCAAAATTTGAGAAACCACAATCACAGAAAAAAAAAAAAAAAAAACCAACACAAATCCAGAAGCAAAGCTATCAATAAGGCTTTAAAAAGCTTCCAAGAAGAAGAAACACACATACCTGGGAGATGCTGAAATAGTGATTATCTTGGAAAATAGATCCGGTCTTTCAATGGAAGCCAAGATGCCAACCAGTCCAGAGACCGAATGCCCCACGAAGATGCAGGTATCCACGTGAAGCTCTTCAAGAATGGCCAGAAGATCATAAGCATAGCCATAAAGAGTAGAATATCGCTCAAAATCAAAGAAGTCTGGATTGGTGGTCCCTGCACCCATGTTGTCAAACATGATGAGCCTGTAACTGTTTTCCAGATTTGGAACCACGTGCTTCCACACAGACTGGTCTGTGCCGAATCCATGAGCCAGTACAATGAGCTCATGCCCTGATCCCAATACATGAACGTTGTGAGCATTTGTTAAATGCATTTTTCCTGTGAGCTCAAAAAACTACAAACGTTGTGAGCTCAAAAAACTATAAACAACAACCATCAAGTATGAACTGCAGCGACGGCTGATCTTTCTCGAACCTGTGAGATAATATGGGATGGACGACCTCGCAACGAAGATGACTGACTGAGAGATGACCACACAGAGAACAGGATAGACGACAGGTTGAATCATCACCTGCTCCCACGTCGGGACAGGATCTCAAAAATACCGTGAAACTTGGTTCTTCTCGGATTCCAAAAAAAAATTTATAGAACTCCAATCATACTTCCTCCCACGTGTCATTACATCATTGGTCTTATTATTGAGTTTTGGATTCCTGTGTTATTCTTGTGATCCTCTATTATTAGCATGTGTGACATATCATTATTTATGTGATTATTTAATATAATTCTAACTTTGGGTTATTATCATGATATATTTTAATTTCTGGATTTTGTTTTATATTAAAGAATCAGGTAAGTGTGAAGATTGATGTAAAGTGTCCAGAGTGCGACATATTATTACTATTTATGTGATTATTTGCTATAATTGTAATATTATTTATGTGATTATTTATTATAATTGTAATTTTTTTATTATTATCATAGTATATTTTAATTTTTGGATATTGTTTTATATTAATAATCACATTTAAAGATTGATGTAAAGGGTCATTAGCTTGAATATCTATGTTTAATATATCATTATACTTTTATTTCATATTTAAGTGTGAAGAGTGGTGAATTGAAATTTATAAATTTTATTTTTAAAATGATGAAAGTTTAATTTTTGGATATTGTTTTATATTAATAATCACATTTAAAGATTGATGTAAAGGGTCATTAGCTTGAATATCTATGTTTAATATATCATTATATTTTTATTTCATATTTAAGTGTGAAGAGTGGTGAATTGAAATTTTTAAATTTTATTTTTAAAATGATGAAAGTAATCACAAAGATAGTGACCTTTTACTAATATAATAGTTAATATTGGAGTTTTCTTACTCATAATATTATGTTTGATTGGTTGTGATATGATTATGCTTACTTGCGTAGCTTTTACTTACTTCCCATAAAGATACCATGATCCTTATGTCAATGGACATATGCATATGTCGTGGCCCCCTTACTAATAGCAGTTGATGGGGACATCAACATATGTAATGGTCCCCCTTACTAACATAATGGTTGATTGGTCGCAAGGTGATTTTTTTGCTTGACCTTCCCTTTTCTCTTCTATGTGTACCATGATCCTTATGCCAATGGAGTGGTCCTCCTTACTAACATAATGGTTGATTGGTTGTGGGGTGACGTGTTTGCTTGACGTTCCCCTGTCTCTCTTCTATATGTACCATGATCCTTACGCTAGTGGAGGCATCCACAAAAGTAGTGGGCCCCTTACTAATATAATGGTTGATTGGTTGAAGGGTGATTATGTTTATTTGCTTAATTTGCCCCTCCTTCCTTTATGCTTGCTCGTTATTCCCCTCCTTTTTTTATGTGTGTGTGAGAATAATAGTAGTCATATTCACCTATCCTATGGCGTCTTGGAATAATATCTACCATCACATTACTTACGTATCAAAAGCTTTTGGAATAACTCTTACAAGTATAAAATATTATTAGGCTTCCTTTTTTCTCTCCTATCTCATTACTTACATGTTGACAATTTAAGGTGAAGGTAAAAAAGAGTCATCAATATTTTGTGTATATGTTGTTTAAGAGTAGCCTCATGCCATTTGTTTTGTTGTTTATGAAGACTCCATAGGTATTATTTTTTTTCAAGGGAAGCAATCAATAAGTGGAGAAATTGATACTTGTGGCAGACCATGGGTGTTAATTATGTTGATAGGTGTTTATATTGTCAAAAAGAATTTCTCAAGATTTGTATACCAAACCAATTATACAATGCCATGTGTTGACTTTATATTAGACGACCAGTTGATGGGTGCACTCCTCGTCATAAACTATGTTTCTGTTGTTGCTTTTGTAGGCTAAGAATCTTAATTCTCCATCGGCTACTTCTCCCATTTCCCTCTTGTTGTTGGGTGTTTTTACCCTACGGACTAGTAAGCCAGGGTTCTAAGCCTACATGCAGATCATGACCCTTCAGATTTAATCTTTATCCTTCTACCCAAAATCTCAACCCCTTTTTCTCAGGCAAACACAGTAAGAATGAACTAACCTTATTTTCCGAAGGTTGAAGTAGATCCTCCGTTGCGTTGTTGTCTCCTTGCTATCGCTGCTCCTTCCACAAAGCTTCCCTGCAAACAAGACAAAAATGTGCATGCATGCTACTGATCTACTAGGGGGTTAGAAATAAAAC
>JASDQU010034612.1:2337-12934 GCA_032191745.1 Picea mariana | reverse complement strand
TACTGCACATGTACTGCTTTCCTCTGCACCATATCTCTGATGTAATGGTATTTGATCTGGTATTTGATCTCGATGTGTTTCGATTTATCGTGAAACACATGATTCTTTGAGAGCTTCACATAGCTCTGGTTATCACAATGGATAACTGTGGAATCCAACTCATGTCCAAATAAGTCTGCAAGGAGTTTGCGAAGCCACACTGCTTCGCGCACTGCCACACATAATGCAATGTACTTTGCTTCTGCGGTACTTAGCCACAAAAGTCTGTTTCCTGCTGCACCAGGAAACCATGGCAGATCCCAAAGTAAAACAACAATTGGAAGTACTCTTCCGGACCATTGCGCTCCCTGCCCAATCTGCATCGACATATCCCTGCAATCTCATGTCTACACCAGAGGCATATCTCAGGCCGTAACCAACTGTGCCTCGTAAATATCTCAACACATGCTTCATTGCTATCTAGTGTGTTTGTCTCGGCCGACTCATAAACTGACCGAGTACACTCACTACATAGCATATATCAGGTCTGGTGTTAACCAGATACATCAATGATCTAATTAGTTGTCTGTAAATATGTGGATCAATCTCGCTTGAATCAGAAGAAGTCTCGTTCATTTTCTTTAGATTCATCACCATCGGTATAGGCATGGGCTTGCAGTCTGTCATCCCGAATTTCTTCAATATCTCCACTGAGTATTTTCCTTGACTCAGAAAAATTTCATCAGTCCTCTGCCACACTTCTAGTCCCAAGAAGTAGTGCATCATACCAAGGTCCTTCATCTATAATTCAGAAGCCAATGCACGCTTGCATTCAACAATAAGGCTTTCTGAACCGGTGAGGAATAAGTCATCAACACATACGACCAAAATCAGGCACTTGTCACCAACAATGTTGTAGTATAGGTTGGGATCAACAACACTCTTGCTGAAGCCCAAACTCATCAAGTATCCATCAATCTTCTCATACCATGCACGAGGTGCCTTCTTTAGTCCATACATGGCTTTCTTCAACATGCACACATGAGACTTCTTCTCATGTATCATGAATCCATCTGGCTGCTCGATGTAAACTTCTTCCTCAATCTCTCCATTGAGAAAGGCTATCTTCACATCCATCTGATGTAGTTTCCAACCCATGGATGCGACAAAGGGCAATAATCGTACGGATAGAAGTGTATCCGGCAACAGGAACAAATGTCTCCTCATAATCTATTCCCTCCACCTGGGAGAATCCTCTTAGCCACAAATCTCTCTTTGTACTTCTCAACACTTCCATCAGCTGCATGTTTGATCTTATAGATCCACTTGGAAGTCACTACAGACTTCCCTTTCGGTCTCGGAACAATATCCCACACATCATTCTTCATGATGGACTGATACTCTTTGGTCATGGCATTTTTCCAAACTTGCTGACCTGCTGCTTCTCCATGACAAGAAGGCTCAGTATCAATGATGTGGCTCATAGCTGAAACATAACTCGAAAATATATGTGGCCTCTTGCTCTATCGGAATGTACCACGAGGAGCTGCATGTCCCTCTGCCTCCTGCAAAGTCTCTCGAGCCCAAGCAGGCCTCTTTTGGCTTACTGCAATGTCTCTGGGAACATCAACTGGAGCTACGGGATTAACTAGATCAGTAACCGTCTCCCTTTGAATCGCTGAAGGGGGAGAAGGTATTGTCTCTTCTTTCTTCTCGCTGTCAATCTCCATTTGAGATTCTTTGGATTTTCGAAGGCTATTTCTTCCTCAAAGGTGACATCATCCTTTTCCCGTGCTGCTATTCTGGAGACATCCCATGCCTTCTCAGGTCCTCTACTACCTCTACAGTACTTTACTAAGCAAGGAGAAATATGGGCTCCCGTACCAGGGATCATGGCCCTTCAATAATGAAATAAGAAATCTAGCCTCCCGTACTAGGATAGTAACCAAGATGGCCTCCCTGTAGGGATAACAACCAAAAAGGCCTCTTGTACTAGGATAATAACCAACCAAGAACAATTTGGACTCCCATACCAGGGATAATGGTCCAAGTCATGAGGGCTCCCATACCAGGTATAATACCCTTCATTATAAAATGCAAGCTACTACAGAGTAATGATGAAATCAAATAAGGCTTGGAATTGGTCGGACAATCAATCTGTACAAACCGTTTTCTCGAACACCAATCACCTGGGCAGAATCCATGCGTGTGTTCTTGTGCCATGCAAGAACTTTTCCTTCAGAGAAAATAACCTTGTAGCCTTTATCCTCTAAGGTAGAAACATAGACAAGGTTCCTTTTCATCCCAGGTACATATAGTACCTCACTTAATTGAAGAGCTATGTCAAAATCTAGTTGGAAAGTACAAGATCCAACTCCCTTCATAGTATATCTGGCATTATCACCAAGTACAACATGCAGGCGAGACTCTTTCTCTACAAGATCAGTGAGATGTTCTTTATATCCAGTCATGTGTCTGGAAGCACCAATGTCAATCAACCAAATATCACTATCAGTAGGAACCGTACCCGAGAGTGCTGAAATGAAGAAGAACGCTTCATCCTTTATATCTTCATCTCTTTGAGGTGGTTCTGAATCAACATCGGCAGTGGAGGCATGTTGTCTTCCTTTCTTTCTGGTAGGGCAGTTTCTTGCATTGTGTCCATACTTGTCACATCTGAAACATTGAATCTTTGATATGTCTTTTCTTTGTTCATGACCTAGAGCTGCTGAAGTTTTCTTGTCATGAAATTCTTTGCTAAAAATTCTTCTATTTCTTCTGCCTTTTTTTGCATGAGAAGCAAGGGCTTGATTGTCATTATGATGGGAGTCTTGCACGCCTCTGGCTATAAGTCTGGTTTCTTCCTGAGTGCAGTCTGCCCATAGACGATCAAACTGAGGTAAGTTTGCTCTTCCATTGATACTTTGAATGAATGGTTTCTAATGGCTTGGAAGAGCATTGAAAGTAATCATGACAAGCTCTTTGTCTGTTATGGTTTCTCCAATGGCACCTAACTGATCTCCGATCTTTGAAATCTTCATGAAGAAGGTAGCAATGGTGTCAGCTTTCGTCATCTTGAGATTTTGAAGTTGGTGTTTCAATGTAAGAGCTCTGTTAGTGTTGTTGCTCTCAAACATCTTCTTCAATGCATCATACATTTCATAAGTTGTCTTCAAGGTAGAAATGCGAGGTAGTAGATGATCTCTTACTGAGTAGATGATTGTCTTCCTAGCTTCGACGTCTTCTATCTTCCTTTCAGCCTTCTCTTCATCGGTTGCTGTTGCTGGTAGAGTCTTTTCTATCAATCTCAATAGGTCACTCTCTTCTAGAGTGATGTGTAATCTTGACTTCTAGGAGCTGAAGTTGCTTGATCCATCAGGCCTATCTTCCACCAAGGCTCTGTTCCTCATGGCTTGCAGATTCTTCACAAACCCTAACGGCTAGGCTAGAAACCCTAGCGTTTTCCAAGAGGAAGTATCTAGGAGGTTTGCTGGACTTATGATTGCCAACAAGAAGCCCTAGAGAGTCAAAGAAACCTCAACAAGCTGCAAAAATACCCCAACGTTCTGTAGAAACACTAGAAACTCTAGGGCCGAAAATCCAAAATTCTTTAATTTCCAATCGGAGAGTTGCAGGTGGTGCGCTGGACTAGGCCGTACTCGTCTGTGCAAAAATTAGGCTCAACGTTCCAAGGGAAAGTGCTAAAACTAGCTTGATAAGGAAAAGGGTAAGGGTCATTTTTGCAGTTGCAGCAAGAAGGTGATGACTAGCTTGAAAGAGTGCTGGAGTAGCTTGTGCAATGGCTCTTCAGGAACACTGCTCTGATACCATGTTGATTTTTTAATGATTGCTCAAGCACATGTAGTTTCTTTTCAATTTAGCATGAACTTGAACCATAAACAATGTAGCAACACAATAGCTGCAGTAACCAAGATCACAAGAAGAATAACCATGTACAAGACACAAGAAGTTATCCTGGGAAAACCCTTCTCGATCAAGGGAAAAACCCATCAATCCTTTGCTATAGAGTCAAGAGAAGATCCCCTACACACCACAAACCCTAGCGCACACAAGAGGGTGCTCTATGACCAAGAAAGCTAGCACCTAAGAGAAGTGCGCACCAAATTTCAGATCTCCACAATGTGTGTTGTGAGAATGAGATATGATCCACAATGGGGATGTATCTCTCCTATAAATACATAACCTAACTCATCAATAGATGTGTCTATTGGCACAATAGGGCCGACTTGTACAATTGAATAATATAATTAATCTTTTACACAATATTAATTATCTTTACATGGTGGGGTCGACTTGTACCCTTCACAATACAAATTAGGGTTTCACAATAGTCTTACTCTTTGACAATATAGCAAGGGATCTCACAGGCATCCTCTAGTGCTCTGCCACTAGGGACAAGTCCACATGTGCTCAACCACAAGGGACGTCACCCTCAACATATCAACTCAACTAAATCCATAGGAGTACGAACTAGAGAGCCATCTTAAATCAACTCAACTAAGTCCATAGGAGTACGACAGGAGACCATCTCAAGTCATCTCCACTCAGTCCAGAGGAGCACGACAGGAGACCAACACAAGTCATCTCAACTCAGTCCAGAGGAGTACGACTCACCTATCACATAGGCATTCTCACAGATCATCTCAACTCAGTCCAGAGGAGTATGATCTGGAGAATGTCTAATGAAGCTGCAATCATCAACATGGAGGGCTTGGCGAGCTCGAAAATTTCAAGACAGGACAATGGCAAGCTGATTTTCAAGGTCTTGGATAACCTGGTCAGGAGAAGGACCAAGCAATGGTAAGACGGTGGAAATTCTTGAAAAGAGTTGATGCTGAATTTGAATGTTCATTAGAGGAATCGAAAGAAACAAAATCAAATTCATCAAGCTGTACATTAGAATGTTCAGAAACATCATAAGTAGTATCGGCAGAGGAATCTAGAATAAAATCCCAAAAATTAGGGTTTGTGCAATCTTCTTGGGTCATGGCCTGTATAAACTGATTAACTAGATCCATAGCTTTGGCAGATTTTCTCTTATTGGGACGACATTTGTTTGCCTAATGTCCAGACTTTTTTCAGATGAAACATTGGCTTTTCTTATGAGGAGAGGACCTCTTTTGGAAATGACCATATTTCGTTTTAGGAAATGATCTCCTTCTTTTGAAAGGTTTATCACAATGGCAATTTTTATAACCTTTCTTCTTGGCCTTGGACTGTGTACTACAGCCAAAGTTATAAGATTTAAACATAGAATTACAGAGGGTAGGGGTAAACCACTTATTCTTCTTTTTTAGCATCTTTTGTAATCTATTATCTTTGCATCTCTAGCAAAAGTTTCTCAATCTCAAGATGAATTGCAGCAAAAGACATACTTTCAATGTCAAGGCCTTTTTGCTCTCACCCTGCTTCCATGAGATCAGGAATAGGCTGTGGAAAAGATCTTAAATGATATTTAATATATATAGTATCAGAAGGATCTTCAGTTTGATAAAGAAGGTCTTGCATTATGCATTTATAATCATCTTAGAGTTGCAGGTTACAAAATGACTGACTGAGAAACATGGTAGCAGAATCAAACTTATCCTCTGTTTCAGTACCATAAAATTCACTTCTAACTCATTGATCAGAGCTTGAAGAGGGTGAGAACTAGTTAAAATTGGCAATTTGCCCAAATCTCCTAGTTTGAACCACTGATTTGCAAGGTGGCATCTTTAGCAACAATTTCTCAATCTCAAGATGAATTGTAACAAGAGACATACTTTCAATGTCAAGGCCTTTTTGCTCTCAACTTGCTTCCATGAGATCATGAATAGGCTGTGGAAAGATCTTAAATAATATTTAATATATATAGTATCAGAAGGATCTTCAGTTTGATAAAGAAGGTCTTGCATTATGCATGTATAATCATCTCAGAGTTGCAGGTTACAAAATGACTGACTGAGAAACATGGTAGCAGAATCAAACTTATCCTCTGTTTCAGTACCATAAAATTCACTTCTAACTCATTTATCAGAGCTTGAAGAGGGTGAGAACTAATTAAAATTGGCAATTTTCCCAAATCTCCTAGTTTGAACCACTGATTTGCAAGGTGGCCAACAAATCTCCAAGTTAATCTTAAAATAGCTTACTGTTCAAACTGCAAACCACTGATTGTGAGATAAAGCTTGTTGGGTTTTTATCCATCCATCCCATGCATTCAAAGTTTTTCTAATTTCTTGATGGCTTTGGTAGTCAAGATCTGTAATTGGGCAAGCTTCAGAAAGGGAAGTCATGGTTGTCTCAAGGGGAGTGTTAGGACGATTTCACAGAGATGGACCACACTTTGACAACCATTTGTAATAAATGGTGGTTTCGGTAGTTAAATGTGAAGGAGGCTCAAGATAAGTTGACTTTTCAGTATATGCTCTTTTCCTGCTTTCAATGTCATTCATGACAATATCCATGTCTTTTTCTTTCTTAATAGCCTTAATCTTCAAAACATCTATTTGATCCATTGTTACATTTATCGTTATCGGGAATTTATTGCCGGGGGATCCAAAATTGAAATTATTGGCAACATCGGGGAAAATATCAGAAATTATCAGGAAACTTGAAAAAAATACAAAAATATTTTTTTTTTTCAAAATTTTAAACTTATAAAGCAAGGTCAACATCAAACAAACACATTGTTACATAAATATGAAAACAAAACTGATATATAAGATGTCAAATGGTACATCAGACATCTATACTGAAATATGATATTTGTCTTGAGTCATAAGTCTTGACAGGATAATACAAAATCACATCCAAACAAAAATAAATGATCTCATGAGATGAATCATGGCAATGGAAGCAACGGATTTCCCCTTGTTTGCTTGATGGAAAATGGTCACGGTATCCTCAAAGCTCAATCCAATGTTTTAAAACTTGGACTTGGACTCGGATTGACTCAGACTGATCTGATTTCAATGACTTGGTTTACTAAAAAATACATAAAATATTTAAATTTTAATGAAAAATTGTATTTTAAAGATTCCAAACCATGATTCCAAAAAATAATTAAAATTTTGAAAGAAAACATTATGAATAAATGAGCAACGATCATTTAAATGACAAACATAAATGACAAGCAATGCTCCACCATCGCTTATATTGGGATCCTCATCATTAGTATCACCCTTTGCCTGTTGTGTAACCTTTGCCTCTACCTCGATCTTCTAGGGACATCAGTGAATACCACCCTATTTTGATGAAACCGCCTAATCCAAGCCTTATATTATGGTAGAAAAAGCTAAACATGCTTAATCAATGATTTTGGTTTGAGTGAAGGGTACTTTTTTGCTAAGGCCATGACAGAAGAGTTCAACAATCAATACCACCAACATTAAGGTACATAAAGGGCTTGGTGCTCTTGATTAAATGCTAATCTCATATCTTCATACGTGATAGAATCCAATAAAAATGTTGCAATCCTACCAATCCTGAAACCTTGAAAACTCTTAAGTCTGCTGAATTTTGAATGGGATATGAAATTCTACTTTTGAGAAGTCCGATGATGTTGGAACCACTCTCAAACATCCTGAAACAATTAATAGTAATGTTAAAAATTTAAGTAAAAGGATAAAAAGGAAAGAGAAAGGAAATGTAAAAATAAAAACAAAAGGATAAAAAAAGAGAAAGGAAATGTAAAAATAAAAAGGAAAGAGAAAGGAAATGTAAAAATAAAAAGCAAAGAGAAAGGAAATGTCAACTTTAAGAATTTAACATTACCATTAGTTGTCAGCATTTTTGGTCAAACTGTGTGAGGAAAAACTCACTTTTGCAAAATGAGGGTTAAAAGACCAAGAATCTTGTTAATAAGGTGATATTGATGCAGACAGGGTGATAATTTCTATATTATCGCATTAATTTCCCAATTTATCGTGATAAATTCAAATTATCGAAATTATCGCTATTATTTCAGGCGATATTATCATCGAGGTTGGTTTTGGCGATATTATTGTGATAATTTTGATAACATCACAATAAGTGTAACACTGATTTGATCCTTAAACTCATCCATTTCTTTCATTATCCTTTTAATTGATTTGTGACACCCTAGAGCAAGACTACCACCTGGTGTTATTTGGGGTTACAAAAGGATACTGTCTGCATGGTATCTAGGGATAAAGCTTTGTATTTGAGATATTTCCTTTTCTCGTTAGGGGATTNTAAAAGGATAAAAAGGAAAGAGAAAGGAAATGTAAAAATAAAAAGCAAAGAGAAAGGAAATGTCAACTTTAAGAATTTAACATTACCATTAGTTGTCAGCATTTTTGGTCAAACTGTGTGAGGAAAAACTCACTTTTGCAAAATGAGGGTTAAAAGGCCAAGAATCTTGTTAATAAGGTGATATTGATGCAGACAGGGCGATAATTTCCATATTATCGCATTAATTACCCAATTTATCATGATAAATTCAAATTATCGAAATTATCGCTATTATTTCAGGCGATATTATCATCGAGGTTGGTTTTGGCGATATTATCGCGATAATTTCAATAACATCACGATAAGTGTAACAATGATTTGATCCTTAAACTCATCCATTTCTTTCATTATCCTTTTAATTGATTTGTGACACCCTAGAGCAAGACTACCACCTGGTGTTATTTGGGGTTACAAAAGGATACTGTCTGCATGGTATCTAGGGATAAAGCTTTGTATTTGAGATATTTCCTTTTCTCGTTAGGGGATTTGGAACCTGAACCCATTAAGGCTTTATTTGGACCATGTATAGATGGATCAAAAACAAAAACAGGAAAATCATCAGGTTTTTTATTTAGGACAGACAATATATGTTTTGTTACTTCTTTTAGCCCAGATAATCTAGTAGCACAATCTTCCAATTTTGATTTTTGTTCTGTTATCTCTGTTAGCTGTTGTGGGCTATGTTGCAATAGTTCTACTTTCCAATCTAAAGCAGAAAGAGACTCCAACAATTTTTTATCAGATTCTTTTGGACTCAGAATATCTCTGGCCATATCATCAAGATTTCTAGCCATTAGAGATTGCTCATGATTGCTGTAATTTAGTAAATTTTCTTTAGAAGTTACTGTCTTGTCTTCTTTTCTGAATTTGGCAAAATTGAAATCAGCAATCTTATTATCTTCTGTAGTCTGTTTAAAGGAGAGAGCAGGAATATTTCTTCTTTCTGACACAATTGTTGAGGTAGACCCTTCTCTAGGTAACCTCATGGTTTTCATAGGATAGACTGGAACATTATCTTCGTCTTTTTCTTTCAACTTTGTTTTTTCAAACTATCACAGTATTTACATTTTATACGATTGCCATTATGGCAAAGAGCTTTGTTTTGATTGGCACATACAACAACTTTGGAAGAAGACTCCGAACTTGGGAGACTCGGAAACTGGAATTTATTTACAGAAGAACTCTGCTCAGGTAATCTCATAGAACTTGTCGATTTAGTCTGATGACACTACCTCCTGGAGTTTGATTCAAACTTATTTTTCTAGGAATTATAAGCTCTAGAAGTTGTGATGTGATAGTAACATATTGTTCTTGATTTCACTGAGCTCATGGACCCAGATGAGTGGCAAACATAGTTATCGTGCTGAAAATGTCAAAATTTTGTTTCTCCATCTTATTTTACTTATTCTGCAAAGTAGTTGTATTTACTGAACAACCAAGCAAGATACAGAGCTGAAGGTAATGTGGAGAAAATAATTTTGGGCACCTGGAATTACCAGTGACTATGGAAAGCAACACACTGTACCTCTTTGGCCTTCACAAGCGTCGTTGGGTGTGTGATTCCTAGTGTATAGTAGCTCTTGCAAATTATTCGGCTCTTTGATGTATCACTTATCCACTGCTTCGACTTCACTTTCTTCGGTTCAAAGCAATTTAAAACTTGAAAGAATCTTGAACATAACTCAAAATGAAAGTCTTCGGAAAGTGATATTTTTATTCATATGATTAGAGAATTACAGAGACAAGAAGTCCAACCCAGTGGCTCTACTGATATCAAGCACTTGTGCTCAGACCGCACACTTATGGATAGATCATGGTCCCAGTCTAGCCTAATAACCATGCAGAAGGGCCAATTAGCTGCAAAAGCTTTAATCTTAGATGATCAAGCTGACTTAGACAGAATGACTTGGAGCTTCAGATAGAATTGAAGCGCAGAAGACTCAACCTAATGATAAAATACAAACTTTATGAACACCAGAGGTCTGACACAAAAAGGCGTGCTGTAAGTTCTCGACTCTATATTCTCCTGAATACCCAAGCTCTCAAGACTCCTCTTCCAAGTGCTCAAAATGAGTTACAAAAGGTTACTGGTCATGGAAAACCGACAAGTGTCCTGTTAAATTTACATGCAGCAGCGAGAGCCATTCTCCAGGAGGATGGCTAAGACCCTAGACCAGATCTAGGGCCCCCAGTGCACTTCTGGGGTATGTGGTCTGGGACCAAATTGATAAAGACCCTAGACGAATGTCTAGGGCCCCTGGACTGGGTCCAGGGTAACCATGCCTGGGGCATGGGAGTCTTGGTCTGGGACCAAGCATTTGAAGACCCTAGATATCTCTAGGGCCCCTGGACTGGGTCCAGG
>JASDQU010034611.1:0-21880 GCA_032191745.1 Picea mariana | reverse complement strand
CTTAAGTCAACTTAGAAATATAACTTTTAACTTCTTGACTTTCCCCCTTCAGTATGAGACTATGACCTAGTGGGGGTGCCTAGGCCACTGAGTCTCCTCATCACCTCTCTAAGAGGTGGGGGACATTACACAGAGTCTTTAAGACTCTGTAGACTGGATGGTCGTGAAACCAGACTCGTGCACTTCATACCTTCACCCGCCCATGCTCCCATCCACAATCATCCTGTCATGCATTCATGCTACCACTTGCATCCATCCCACCATGCATCCATGTTCCCATCCACTCATTTTTTGATTCCCGCTGACCACTAATTCCAAGGGTCCAATTCACCAAACGACATGACACAAATCCTCATTAACCACTTAGGAGATGGGAGGATATGTCTCATCAGGCTGCTTGATCACCATTGAAATATGATGTATGGAAGTACATCTAAATCCAGGCAATATTAATTGGAAGTTGGTGGATGTTAATGCAAGATTTTCTCCCAACGAACAGTCAAATTTCATCCTGGTTCTCCTTCGTTGGCTCTCCGATCTTGGTCTTCAAGACCTATTCTACAACTTTCGAACCTTCCTCACTCTAAATCAATTCAATTTGGGTCCCAATTTTCTCAAGGCCACAAAATCAAGGACATGGCACATGTTTCTGAGCTAATAAGTGAAGAAAAATAGGCAAAATAAGTTCTTGGAGTTGGAACTAGAGGTTATTAAATACATGGAGACAAGCAATGGGAAGCCCATGTGGAGTGTCAACCGCATTTTACCCTATGAATACATATGGGGATCTCCTATTAAAACTCATCTCTACGAAAGCGAGAAATTGATCTTAGAATGGTTGAGCCAACAAGTGTCATGGTCTATCGTCTATGTTTCATTTCAGAATAGGAATTTTCTATCTGGTGCCCAGAATTAGGGAAGTGATTTATGCAATGATACATTTTCATCTGTTAATTACCAATTTTCAATAACCATGTCTAAAATATTGATAATCACTCATTTCGATTCTCCTTGCGCAGAGTATGCGCCATAGAATAAATAGTCCAATAATTGCTCGGAAGGGATCTCTTGTCCCATAAACAAGAAAGCCTCGTACATCAATTAAAGTAAAACAATTTAATAAAAGTTAACACTACCAAGTATCAAAATTTAACATTATCATATCAAATACCAATGATTTTCCTATCAAGTTGTATATCTTGATTCCTAAAATTTAAATATTGACAAGTTACAACAATGAGTTTCTAAAAATATAGAACAGTACTCCTTTCATGATTGATAAGTTATTTTTTATTTTAAACAAAATAATGTAATGTCCTTCTTGACGTGAAAAAGTATTAAGATTTGAAACTTTCATTTTATTTTCATTCAAAAGTCAAATTATGGCTCAAAGACTTACCGTTTTTGCTAAAATAGTAGAAGGTTTTGAGATTTTCACCATGATTACTAGAATACGGGGTTTTAGTGTCATTGATTTGCATCTCTATAGCCCGCAAACCCTTGTACAATTTTTTCCTTGTGCACGTTAGGTTTCTGGGATGATATTTTATGTCAAGTTTGTGTCACAAATGATGAAGCAATGTAGACCCGGATACAATATCAAGTTGGCGTAGATAAAATGTGTGTATCATCCTTGCATTAGAACAATCAATGCATGGATGATGCAATCTCTATGTAAATATTGAAAAATCGAAAACAATGTTGCAAAATGAAGATTTGTGTTGCCCTCTTTGTGCATTTCCAATACAAATTGAAAAAAGAAAGACCTATCATTTCATTTTCATATCAAGGTGTAGGATAGACTTTTTTGGAGTTGAAATGGATTTGTGAGGTCCCTTAACAAGAGAAAGAAAGAAATATTTGTGGGGAATCACCAAATCAAATATAATTTCTTTTGTTATTTTCCCCTTATTTTTTTTTAATTTGTAGATTTAAAATAAAATAGGATTTAGGTTTTGGAGAAGGGAGATAAGAATTAGATGTTGGAGATGGGATTTGGAAATGATATTTAAAGAATACAAGAGTAGTTTTAAGGAGTATCTCTTCCTCCCTTTTCCTCTCTTCATCTTCCTCTCTTTCTCTCCCTCTTTCTATCCATTTCCTTCTTCCTATACTTCCCCTCTCTCCCCTTCTTCCTCTTCCCTCCATCCTCTCTTCTTCCCCCCCTCCTCTCAGTCTTCTTCTTCCCCACCTCTCTTTTTCTTACCCCTACCTCTTCTTTTTCTTCTCCTTCGCCTTTCCTCCCCTTATTCATTTTACTCATTATCTTATCCCTTATCCTCCTATCCTTTTCTTTTCCTCTTCCACTATAGTTCCCTAAGTTATATTATAGAATTGCATGATACTATATTAAAATAAATTTAAATATGCTTTTTTTATGATTCTCATGTTGAGTAGAAGCAACATGGTAGGGATGAAATAATTGCATTTTTGTAGAATTGTGTTTAGATGTATTTTATTTTCTCTTTAAGTGATATCATCTTATGAATTTGTTCAAGTTTAAAAAGTACATCTTGGAGGAGAATTACATTGTCACATTTTTTTTTCCTCATATTTTAGGTAAAAATTGAAGAGAAATGAATATGTAGAAATTTCATATTTTTTACTCCCTCCCCAAATAACCTACACTCCACTATTAGTGAAAATATGTAATGAATGAACTTTTATCTCTTTATTTGAATCTTGTACTTTGTAATTGCGTGCATCTCAATTTTTTTCCTCTTAAATTTTAATGTGAACAATGGTTTTTGTGTACAATAAATTCAATGTAATATTTTTTTATTTATGTGAAACTAATTTTTTGGGAAGTTGAATCTTCCCAATGATCATAATAATTATTATTTTGACAAGTTGACTCTTCCTAATCATTGCATGGGACACCTGCCTCATCTTGGAAAGTTATGTCTTCCCAAAAATTTGATATCTTATTCAAAGTTGTATTGAAATCTAAGACATGTGAGGACTTGGTATAGGTTATTGGATGGCTTGTGAATTCCATCTCAAATGCATGGATAATTCATGAAGCAAAGTGACTATGATCTAACTATCCATTTGTAAGTCAAAACCATCCTTTAGGTCACAGGACCATAGATTATGTTGGTGATTCCATGTTTACAATCATATACATTTCATGAGAGGCATTGAAAAAGAAATATTTAGGGTATCATTATTTCATAATACTTTCTTGTCATCTAGAATGATTCTATTGAGAGAGATAAGAGGAAATGGTAGATGCTTCTAAATCTTATTAGGTGTTGGCATGCAGTTATAACACACTAGGTTCAAGGTATTAAACCAACAAACCATTTAGACACCGACCCTTTCGGTATCACCCACATGCAAGTTAAGTCTCAACCAAGGCATCTATTTGGGTTGTAGGAACCAGGATTTTGCAGGGTTGAGGGGATGTGAGGCTATCATAAAAACTATTATTACTTATTCACTCTGTGAACAATATCCTTATTTAACCCCCTTTCATCAATTAGCAGACCCTATGTGCAATCCCCCTTAACTAATAGATTATTTCCTATATCCTAGCAATTATGTGTCATTAATCCATCTAGGATCCATTCAACAACATAACCTATAGCATGTAGAATAGTATAACATAGATAGTGACATAGAAAACGCACTAAGTTATACATGATTATTGCGCATCAATCATATATTAATCAGATCTATACTAACATGCATAAAGATAACATCCATGAGAAATCACCTCATCATAACACATTTAGATACATGATTTTAACATGGTTCACCCAATCCTTGGGCTATGTCCACAATGACTAGCTTCTATATTAATCTTCATGCAATAATCCTCTTAGGCCTACACATTGCACTTACAAAGATATATCATATTATAATCCTGCATCTACCCTAGTCGCTCTGCAGTGCAAGCCCATCTCTATAAAATCTCTCCAAAAACCCAAACATATACTCTCTCTCATAAGAAACCTAATATCTTATTCTTAGCAGTCTCTTTTTCCCAACCCTAATAGCTTATCCCAAAACCATACTATGTCGTAGTTGTTTTCCTACTTTTTTGTCAACATGTTGCTTTCCCTACTTTTATGCCAACATGTTACTTTTCCTGCTTTTTATCTGCTTTTATGCCTCATGTTTCTTTTCCTCTACAACCTACGCACTTTGAACTGTGCCCTTTAGAATGCGCATTCGACACACATTTTGATCCTTCCTGTACGTCATATCTCAAAAACATAGTTCTTCTTATCCAAAATGCCTTTCCAACATGCACCTAACACTCACCCGTGGCTCATCTCGAGCCGCTTAAGAATTTTTCAACTTCTCCTTGAATTTTTCAAAAACCTCCTTTTCTATGTTAGTTTTCCCCTTGACTTTTGTTTCACTTACCCAAATTGTTTCTACTAAGTGTGCAATGATATGAGCCTTTTGTTGCTCTTCAGATTCTTCTTCTAATTGTTTGATATTGCATTGTTCTTTTTCTATCTCTTCTGCGACCTGTAATACTTTTTCTTGCAATGTTTCCATCTGTTGCATGCGAGCTTGCTGCTCGACCCTTATCTAGTTCATCTCAAAGTATAGTTTCTTATTTTCTTGCATTGCCATCATTTTCTCAGCTGGTGGTAAACTTCTCATGGTTTCCTTAATCTTTTGAGCCTTCCCTTATGCAGTTTGAAGCTTCTATTCAATACTCTGTAATTACACAACTTTCGATAGTTGATTCCAGAATTTTTTTGTCCTCGTACCACTTAGCACATTATTCTTCTAAATTCCTTATATTGTCTACTGGCATGCTTATTGTCTTCTCCCTTCGATCTCTTTCCTATGGGAGTGTGCTCGGTGTCATCTATGTTTCCAAGTAAACAATTTTTGTTCAAAAGCCCTGGATGGTTTCATTGATCTTTTCTACCTATTTTTCCAATGGAGCATCCACCTCAATATGGTATGCCAAAGATATTTAACAAACTAACTCGCTCTAACCCCCTGACCCATACCCTTAGCTCAACTATGGGAAGGTACATCTGTGTATCAATTTTCATCTCTAAGTAGGTTTTTGGTGCAATCTTGGGGAACTTCGTTGTATATATAATGTCATGGTCTGCATATTTCAGTTGTGACTCCTTGCATAGCATATCCTCATCAATGATGATCCCAACCAGGATTGGCAGTGTCACCAATTCATACTTGGAATCCTTCTTCAACTTCACTGGTTTAGAATCAACATTCCTTGGAGGAATGTATTCCCTTGGAAACCTCAGCTCCGAAGAGGATGCTCCTGGATTCTCTTCAATCTATGGTAGTTTTTTTGATGCTCTAGTTTGTGCTCTCTTTGGTTCTAAACTTGCTGCTTTTGGTGGTGCGATATCTGCAAAATTGTTCTTTGTGACAACTTCTTCGAATTTGCAACACTATTGTCGGTTCTCTCTATTCACTGCAATCTCTAAATGAAAATAATGTTTCCTCTTGAAACTTAAGTGGATTTTGTGGTCTCTTGTCCCTTTACCTACCTAAATTCCTATATTAACTATCGAATCCCTTAATATTTTACACTCAACACATGTTTTAAATTTCATTAGTTCCAAATCGTTCACTATATTTTTTCCTTGATCTGTCGTGATGTCACAATATCCACTGCTTTTTCCATTTCTGACAACGTGTCTCCATAATGTGTTGTCATTACTTCTTTTTAATTCCTTTAACAATATTTTGTTTTTCTTCTTCCGTGAAGTTTTTCTAGCTAACCCAATTGTTCACTGCAAAGTCTTTGATTCTACATGGAATTCACTTTCTCTGCATGATTCCTTCTATCTATGCGACATTGAATTCTTCTGTGCACATCCTCTTGTTGTAACTCACTTACCTTTTTGTTGTTTTACCTTTTGTTTTTCTTTTCCTTTTCCCACCTTTTTTCTTTCTTTCTTTTTCTTTTTCTTTCTCCTACTATAATACACTACTATGGTACATAGGTTCTTGCATAAGTCCGACTAGTGTGCAGACAGTTAGTCATCCCTATACATTTTCAAGCTACTTCCATTCACTAGTCCCCCCATTACTTCACCATTCAATGTTTCTAGATACACAACACTTGCTTCTGTCACATACTTTATCACCCTCAAAATTTATCTTTCCTCTGCCATTTCACCATATTTTATTTTCTTTTGGGGTGACAAAGGGAATATTTTCCCTTCTTTATCGTGACAAAAATTTATCTTTTGGCTGATGCATCACACCAAAAATTTATCTTTTGACCATCATATTACACCAAAATTCTATCGTTTGGCCAATATGCATTTTTTTCCAGATTTGTTCTAAGATCTCCATCTTATTTTCTTCCATTGACAACAATGTGTCACACCAAAAATGTATCTCGGGTAATACAGGTTGTGTCGCACCCACAATATTTTCTTCTATAATAGAATTATACCTCTCACAAAAAAAATCTTTGGCGATACACACTATATCATTGAAATTTCCTATATTTTCGACACTTTGTCATTTTTTGAAATTCAAGCTTGTGGTTGTCATGGAAAACACTAAATAAACATTCTAAGTTGAATTCAACCACTCAAACATCAAATCAACCCCCACTCTATAAAAATCTATAAAAAAAAAAAAAAAAATGGGGATTTTACCCACTTAAACACCAAGAAAACTCGGTTTTCATGCAATGGACCCATATAAGCTCAATGTTGCAACTAGAGATCTGATACCAATATATAACATACCTCTTACTAAACCCAATAAACCTTTGTTACCCATTAACTATAAATGCATGCATACTGATAAAATTCCTAGGCAACTACCAAAAAATTCTAAGAACATGAATGCAATTATATTTTATGTGCATGCAACAACATCTAAATACTTAGAATATGGAGTAAAATGAACAACAATTAAAACCCATAAATAAAAAAAGTAAGAAAAGATAAGAACACTTATCTTTTTAGAAAATACATAACCAGCTATACAGGTTGAACGTTCCACCCAACCATATATTTTCTACTCCATTTCTCTTAACATCAAGTCATCCCTGAGCTAGGAATACAAATCCATAAGAATAAGGTGGTTCCTAAAGCTAGATAGTATCCCCTCATAGCAAGATAAATTCCTACAACCATTCCAATACACCAACTCTCTTTCCCCTCAACTTACAAAACCCAAGGAATGGTATCCCTTTATCTACCACATAGTCCCTTAGGATATCCCACTTCCCTCTAGGGCTCCTTCATAAGTTGGATAAAAAATCTCTTTGCGAGGGACTCCAAGAATTTGTAGCTACAACAAGAAAAAATATCAACAACAAAATCACTTTCTCTTGGGTAATTTCCCAGTAGAAAACCACCCACGGGCCTAACAACCTACTTATTTATGAAATGAATAGATCCAATAAGTTGTCCTCAATACCCACTGAAGCTGCCTACTATCTCCCAACACTCTAGACACTTTTCTTCTCTTCTACCCAACTGTAAAAAATACCTTCTTTTCCCATTTGAATTCCCTTTATCCCATGCAAGTTGAATCTCACAATTCCCAAAGTTTATTATACTCAATCCATGCTCTCAATAACTATGTTAGGTGACTTTTCCCACCAACCCCCTCACATGCATTCAATGATTGGGATTTTTGGGATATTCAAAAAGGAATTATAAGGTTCATACAAAAATGAATTTAGAAAAGGTGGCTTGCGATTAATAGGCATGAATAATTTCTCCCCCCTTAGACCCTGTCTCTTATGGAAACTTATCCCCCATGACTCTATCTATGTCTATCTGCAATTAGTGATGCATTTTATTTTATTATTTTTTATATACAATGTTGGTACAGACCCCCACCCTCACCTGGGGTCCACTAACCTCCCGGTCTAAGGATATTAAAACTTTGGGATTTGGATAAGCTCACAAGTTCCTACTGAATCTTCTAATTTGGTTTCCATAGGCCTTTTCCTTCTTTTTCGAGCCAAAAATGACCTTCGGAGGGCTTCTGCTAGTCAAGGGTAGATCCATGTGACCCTGGGCTGAAAACCGTGGGCTTATCTCTTTTCTCTGCCCAATTCAGGACTTCGGAGATTCTACACTATGGGAATCCTCCACAAACCAACCCCATGTTCTGTCCAAACAATGGATCTACGAAGCATTGAATCCCCATCGAGATCAACAACTCTAATCCTCCAACTAGATCAATGATTGCCAAGGATTCAACTCTCTAGGCTTCGACTAGTCTACCTATTCCAATAGGTGATTCTCTCGGAGTGTCGAATCATTGAAGTGATTGAATAACTCCTATTCCTTGACCAGATCAACAACTATCGTCCACTCCGCTGATTCGGGCTTCGGGATTCCTAAATCTAACACTCCATTTTTTCGCCGGAGCATCGAATTGTCAAATGCACATATAGGCAGATCAACGACTCACAACCTTATTCCAGTCAAAAACTGGGATTAACTCTAGGATTTTGGGCTTCGGGAGTCTTTGATCCTCCAGTTTGTTATCCAGTTGAACGTCGAACTCATGAAGGGCTTGATCTATCACCACGTGTCGCTTCAATCCGATGTCTATTATTGAGTCTGGGCCTCCGGGACTTCGGAGGTCTGGGACTAACAAAATTTCACTTTTAAGTCCCTGAAGTGATATTTCTCTGGAGTACATGATTGAGTGACACAGGTCCAATGGAAATAGATGGATATGATTGGTTCCGTTCTTCGGGACTTCGATAGTCCTCACTCTTAGAAATCCTTGGTTTCTTCCCTCCAGAGTGTAGGTTCTCTGAACCTATAGATCTATTTACATGTGCCCCTTTCTAAATCAATGGTCTAGATCTACTCCAGAATTCAAGAATCGGGAGAGATTAACCTTTCCTCCACATTGTTCTCCCGAACCCCGGGTCTTCCAGATCTTCTAATCTGATGACACATGTCCCTGTCGATTTATGACCCAGATAAACTTTGAGACTTCGAGACTTCAGGAGTCATCCACTTTAATTTCAAGTTATATCTTCTAAGCTTCTGAGTCTATCTAGACTCGACCTACACACTCCTTTCGGACACTGTGCACTCCTTGCACTAGGAATCTTAGAAGAGAAACAATTGAAAATTATAGAATTATCATAGATCTCCACACTTAACCATGAAAAACATATTCATACATAAAAGATACATAAACAGATGAAACAGAGAGAACCTAAAATAAACATCACATGCACTTAAACAATCTAGATGAACACAACACCATACATTTGGAATAAAACCTCTCTTCTTGTATTCATTTAGTAAATTATGTACATGGACTCATATAGTTCTCTGCAAATATTCATAAGCTTCAACAACACTTACAAAAACAATAACAAATAAAATTCAACAACCTCATTTAGGCATAAAATACATATATTTATACATCGAGGGGCTCATCAATTTTTCCCTCCAACTATCTTAATGATATCCTATCATAATTAAAACATTTATCTGCTAAGGCCTTATGACAATAAATTTACATTACAACCAAATTTGAGCCATTGCTCAACAATTGTACAATCCTATCCATACATTAAATAAATCACAATCCACTAATATTTATGAGGATGGCCTCAACCTCCAAACATTAAAATCATTTATTACAATATTTCAAAATATTAAAAAAAACGCGCCCACTTTGAGTTCAAAATTTGATTTGAAATGCGCAATGGATGCTAAGTTGTCCTCCACTTGGCCTCTTTAAGCATTGATGGTGATGCTCTTGCATCATACTCCTATGGCCAAAACTTCATGGAATCATGTTCATGAGCTCCTGCACTATGTTTCCATTCTTTTGAATGTTCAATTCATTTACCCAACTAGCATCCTCTGCTGGGTGATCCTTACACTTCACCAGGTACTAAAAAAAAGTCTTTATCTTGGTCCTCTTTCCAATCCTCTGATCTATGATCTTCTCCATTTGTGGATTTTTTGTTGTTGGCATCTTCTTCTCCCATTGAATCTACTTCTGATCATTTTTTTTTTGGATCATCCATCCTGTAAGGGTACATGTCTACAACATTGAATATGGGTGATATTCCCACATCCTCTGGCAACTCAATCTCATATGCATTTTCATCAAATTTTCTGAGGATTTTACATGGTCCTATTTTTTTCATGTTCAGTTTATTATATGTTCCCCTTGGGCACCTTTCCTTCATCAAGTGTGATAAAACTTGATCTCCAACCTTGAAATGGACCTCTCTCCTTTTCTGAACAACTTGGCTTTTATACTTTTGACTAATTTCCTCCAGCTGTCTCTTTATCCGATCATGAAGCCTCTACATCTCTATAGCAAATTCTTCTGCTCTTGCACTTATGAACTCATCATTTTTCAAATCCCTTAACTCTGAAATTCCGCTCAGATGCATTCCATACACTACTTGAAATAGACTTTTTCCAGTTCTCTTGTTTGGATAATCATTATAAGAAAACTCTGTTTGGGGAAGAATCTGATCCCACTAGTTATGATGTTCAGCGATGAGACTTCTCAACAGATTTCCTGAATTTCGATTTACCACGTCATTTTTTCCATTCGTTTGAGGCTGATATGATGAAAATAAGGACAAATTTGTCCCCATCTTCTTCCATAGGGTTCTCCAAAAGTGTCCCATGAACTTGGTATCTTTGTCTGAAACTATGCTCCTTGGAAAACCATGCAATCTCACAGCCTCCTTGAAAAATAAATTGGCTATGTGAGTAGAATCACTGGCTTTCTAGCATGGTATGAAATTTTCCATCTTTGAAAATCTATCCACCACAACAAATTTTGGGATCACTCCCCCTCTGGTTTCTTGGAAATCCCAACACAAAATCCATGCTTATGGCATCCCATGGCCTATCTAGAATAGGAAATGAATGATACATAACAATGTTTGTTTGTTTCCCTTTTGCATAATGGAAAAATATACATCTGTCCACAAATATATTCACATATTATCTCATACCTGGCCAATGGTATGAATAACTCAGTTGTGCATAAGTCTTATCATGGCCGAAATGTCAAGCCAATCCTCCACTGTGTTTTTCTTTCAACATGTTATCTCTCATTGAGAATTTTGGAATACAGAGATGGCTTCCTTTAAACAACAATCCATCTTGAATTAGATACTCTCTCCACTAGCTTAATTCCCTTACCATAGGGTTCTCACATGCTTTATAAGCCTCTTTAAAATATGTATCTTCACAATACATTTCCTTAAGGTGTTCAAACCCTAAGGTCTCCACTTGAAATTCCTGCATAATCAAACATCTTCTACTCAAAGCATCAACAACTTTGTTAGTCCTACCACTAATGTGCTTAACAACAAAAGTAAAATTTTGCATGAATTCTACCCATTTAGCATGTCTTTGGTTCAAATTTTCTTTTTTGGTTATAAATTGTAAAGGTTGATTATCATTGTACAAAATAAACTCTTTTGGAACAAGGTGGCACGCCCACTTTTTCAGATCTTGTATTATAGAATAAAACTCTTTATCATATGTTGAATATTTTATCTTGGTGTCATTCAGTTTCTCACTGAAATAAGAAACACACCTATTGTCTTGGCTCAATAATGCACCAATAACCACTCCACTTGCATCACACCTCACTTGAAATACATTCTTGAAATCTGGCAGAACCATAATGGATTGTTATGTTATCTTTACTTTGAATACTTTGAATATTTGTTCAGCTTATTCTATCCAATTAATAGATGTGTTCTTTTCTTTATAATTTCCATCATGGGTGCACAAATTCCACTGAAATTTCTTATGAATTTCCTATAAAAAATTGCTAATCCATGGAAGCTTATCACATCAAATATGCTTCTTGGAGAAGTCCATTATTTGATTGCCCTTAACTTCTTTGGATCCATATTCAATTCATTTGAAGAGATCACAAAACCCAAGCATATGAGTTATGTCTTCATGAAAGAGTATTTCTTCAGATTTATTAGCAGTTTCTCTTGCTACAACATTCTCATCACTAATGTCAAGTGCCTTAAGTGGTCTTCTTTGGTTTTATTGAAGACTAGAATATCATCCAAATACACAATTACAAACTTACCTATAAATTCTTTTATTACTTCATTAATTAATCTCATGAATGTGATTGGGGCATTTGTCAAGACAAATGGCATAACAAGCCACTCATACAATCCTTCATTTGTCTTGAATGTTGTTTTCCATTCATCTCGTTCTCTCATTATTATCTGGTGATAGCCACTCTTCAAGTCTATCTTAGAAAAATAACTTTCTCCACTCAAGCAATCAATTAAATCATCCATTCCGGGTAAAGAAAATCTATACCTGATAGTGATCTTGTTGATGGCTCTAGAATCTGTGCACATTCTCCAACCTCCATGTTGGGACTCAGAAATGTCATATTTCCATCCACCTTTCCCTTCATCAGTATTCACATTTCATCGCCCCATTAACCTTTCATGATACCATTTTCATAATTAAATATGGGTTAAACCTTATTATTTTCCAAACAATTTATTTTAGTATTAAAAGGGAATTTGTGATTAAATATTAGAAAATTGACATGTTTTCATATATCTCAAAAATGTGTGATCTTTATCATGTGTAGGAATATGTGAAGGATTAATTCAAAAAGACTTCTCGAATACTTCCTCCACCATTTCAAGATTTGAGGAGATAATTCAAGCCTATTCCAAGGAGAAGATCATGGAGATTTGCTTGTCATATCTTATCCAAGATATATGAGAGATATGTGTGAGGATTTGAAGGGATAATATTTTGTAATAATGGGAAATTGGTTGAGAGAAAAGTGGATATGTAATTATGAGATGCTTATCTTATTTTCAAAGCTCTCATGTATAAAGGAGAGTACCCTCTCTTCGTGAGAGGGGAAGAATCATTATTATGTATATTGGGAAGAGAATTATTATTATGTAGATTAGAGGAGAATTATTATGAGATAGGTTCTTGAGGAGAATTGTTATGATGTAGATTGGATTCATGAAAAGACTCCTTTTGTAAACCTACCTGTTGAAGATTAATGCAAGTTTGGATTTAGTGATTTTGTCTCTCGTAGAAGTTAGCATCTGGTGAGCTAAAGCTTCCATGTTGGCATTAGCAAGGGCCACCGATCCAGCTTGGTAAGCTTATTGTAAATTGTTAGTGTAGATTTTCATTTCATGTACCTATTATTTTGATTTCATGTTATTTTGTTTGATTTCACTATTGGAATTTGTTGCAAAGTGCGGTAATGCAGGAACAGTTGGATCTCCATATTTCACCATACATGAGCTTTAATGGGGCATCCCACTTGTTAGTTTAGTTGCTCCAGGAGATAGAATCAAAGTTCATCTTTTCTTTTCATGAGCCATCAATGAACATGTCCATCACCTGAGAAAGATATTTTTCTTGTTTATGAGTTTTTCTTTCCAGCTTTTGAATTGTGTGAATATTGTTATTTTTAAGAGTGTGTTGGCTTCTAAATGGTTTTCTTATCTAATCTATACTAAACAGACATAGGAACCTATCTGTTATTGGTACATATAGTGCATCGACTCTACTGATTATGAATCCAGGTTGATAATTTATGTTTGGTAATATATTATGCATATAATTGCACCAACACTCCATCTTTATTTGGACTCAACACATTTGGTATTGTGCATGGACTAAAACTTTCTCTAACCAAATCTTTATCCAAAAATTCTTGGACTTGATTCTTGAACTATTCATTCTCTTGAGGTGTCAACCTATATGTTGCTTTGTTTGAAAACATTTCTCCTGGGATAAGGTCAATGTGATGACTAATACTCCAAATGGGTGGTACTGAGCAAGGCAACTCATCCACCACTATGTTAGAAAAATTATCCAACAGTTCTTGAATCTCCTCAGGCAGATCATCCATAGAAGTACTTGTAAGGATGACTCTGGGATTCCTCGCCACAACAAACTACATCTCCTATTCCTTATTGACTTCATTCAAGAGTTCCTTCCCACTCATTAGAAGTATGCTTGGGATAACTTCTTCTTTTACTTTCTTATCCTCCATTGGCAGCAGCATGTGTGCACAACCTTTCTTCTCAAGGGTGTAAGTATTCTTTCGACCATCATGTATGACATTTCTGTCAAATTTCCATTGTCTTCCCAACAAATCATGACAAATGTCCATGGGTATAACATCACACATGATTTCATATTTATAACCTCATATATTAAATTCACCATTACATTTTTGAATCACCATGACTTGGTGTCCTTTCTACAGCCATGATACCTTGTACGTGTTCAGATGTGTAGTTGTCTCCAACTCTAGGTTTTCCACCATTTCAGTGGATAACAGATTATCAGTGCTTCCACTCTCTATGATCACCTTCCATACCATGTCCTTGGTTTTGTAAGCAGTCATGAACATATTGTTTCTATGAACTGGTTTTTCCATCTCTTTCTCTGGTTTAAGATAATTTTCCTCATCATGAGGGACTTCTCATATTTAGTTGCTTATGCCTCCACATTATTCCTTTTAGCTTTGGAAATGTGAGATTCTCCTCCTCCTTATTTCTTTTTCCTCTTCGGACAATCCCAAGACATATGTCGTGCCTTTCCATAGGCATAGAATTTCACTTCTCCTCATATGCCTCTTCCTCTTCCTCTAGGAAAAGAGTTTCTTCCACCATATTGTCTCCATCTGGAAATTTCTCCTCTTTCTATATGACTGTGGGAATTTCCAGTCTCAACTTTGGGTTTCTGGAACTTCTCTCGGACAATTCCCTTACCTCTGTTTGGGATTATTCCTTTGCTTCGCTAGATATTCTATCATTCTTATTGTCATCATGATGATTTCATCTTGAATCTCATATCTCAGGCCATTAACATGCCTAGAAACCTTTTCTTCGTCGCTCTCACGATGTCCTGCCCCGATGTTCAATTTGTAAAACTCTTTAGTGTATTCTTTCACTGACAAGCCCTTTTGATTCAGGTTATGCAATTTCCTGAATGGATTTATCTGATATTCCTTGGGTATGGATTTAGAATTTAGATTGGCTACCATCCTATCCCAATTTTTTATCTTCTTCTTACATTTATGCCTCCGATCGACTTGCAATTCATCCCACCATAGTGTTGCATGTCCCTTCAATTTAGTAACAATATGCTTCACCTTATTTTCATCTTTGATATATTCATAATCAAAGTACTTATCTAAGTCCCTTATCCAATCCAACAACTCCTCAACATCCAAGTTTCCTTCATACATCAGGACTTCCATTTTTTCTCTAGCTTCCATTTTCACAACAACTCTCAAGAAGCGTTCCTCTACAGCTTCTTCTCTTGCATCTCCTTCTACTTCCATTTCTTCACTCTCAGCTTCACTGATGTCATGAACATTGAGCGCTCTCCTCTGTGTTTTCTCCATGACATCCAATCTCACATGAAGTTGCCTCATTTTTTCCTCCATCGCTTGATTTTCTACAGGTCTGTCCCTGCATCCTCTTGGCAACTTGGCTCCAAGTTGTCTCCTTGGAGGAATTATGCTAAACCTCCTTACTAAGCCAAATTTTAGGCTTTGATACCACTTGATCCAGACCCCCACCCTCAACTGGGATCCACTGAGCCCCCGATCTAAATATATTCAAAATTCGGGAGCTGGTTCAGCTCACAGGTTCCCAGTGAACCTTCTAATTTTATTTCCACATGCCTTTTCCTTCTTTTTTGGGCCAAAAATGACCTTCAAAGGGATTCTTCTAGTCATGGGATAGATCCACGTGACCTTGGGCTCAAAACCATGGTATGATCCCTTTTCTGCACCCAATTCAGGACTTCAGAGCTTCTACAATCTAGGAGTCCTCAACAGACCAACCCCACGTTCTTTTCGAACAACGAATCTACGAAGTGTTGAATCTACAATGGGATCGACGACTCTAATCCTCCAACTAGATCGACATCTGTCAAGGATTCTACTCTTAAGGATTCTTCTAGTCTACCCATTCATGTAGGTGACTATCTTGGAGTTTTGAATTGCCGAAGAAATCAAACAACTTCTATTCCTTGACCAGATCATTGACTATCATCCATTCCACTGATTAGGGCTTCGTGAGTTTTGAACCCAACACTCCACTATTCTACCAGAGCACCAAACTAGTGAATGTACATACACATATATCAATGACTCACAACCTTCTACCAACCAACAACTGGATTAACACCAGGCTTTTGAGCTTTAGGAGTCCTTTCTCTTCCATCCTACTATTCAACCAAACGTCAAACTGGCAAAGGGCTCGATCTATTTCCATGTGTCTCTTAATTTCAATGGATATGATTGAGTCTGAGCCTTAGTGACTTCAAAGGTCTCAAACTAATTAACTTTCACTCTTAATTCCCCAAAGTTCTATTTCTTTGGAGTATGTGATCGGGTGACATGTGTCTACTATAAATGGACGACCGTGATTGGTTTTGTTCTTCAGGACTCTGAAGTTCCTCGCTCTTGGCAATCCTTGGTTTCTTCCCTCTAGAGTATAGGTTCTTCAGACCTCTAGATCTATTTCCATGTGTACCTCATTAAATCAATGGTCCAGATCTACTCCGTACTTTAGGACTCCAGGGATATTGACCTTTACTCCTTGTTGTTCTCCCAGACCCCTTGTCTTCTGAATCTTCTAATATGATGACACGTGTCCATTCTGATTTACGACCCATATTAACTCTGGGGCTTCGAGGTTTCCGGACTTTTGGAGTTCTCCACTCTAGAATATCCACTCTTGAATTTCTCTAGAGTACTTGTCCACCAAAGTACATGATCTACTAACGCGTGTCCTCAAGAATCAGAAAACCATGATCAACTCCGCCCTTTGGGACTTCGATGGTCTCGACTTATCCACAATCCAAAACCTCCGGACCCATATGACATTGAAGGGTTCCAAGATTTATCCCTCACATAACTTCTTTGAATATGATGGCTGTCAGCTACACACTCCTTCTCCGAACATATCTCATCCGTTGATCCTCGAGCCTTAATGACTGCTTCTGAACGAGAAATCTGGATGACTTGTAGGGTTAAACCCCACGCTTCTGCTCTATATCCAAGGGTGAAAAAATACTCCGGATCCTCCCAAAAATATATCAATAAGGATTCTGATCGCTATCCTTATTGATCTTGACTGCATGAGATAAATAAGATCTCTATGTGCTCCTCTGGCACTTTAAAACTTTTGACTTAGAAAATTTCTAAGTCCCTTCTGTGAAACTCTTGTTCTCACTATCACTCCTAATCTTGGTTCCTTCGAGGTTGATGGAAATTGGGTGCACTCCTTGCATCTCTGGAGATTTTAAGAGATCTTGGACTTAGAGATTTTTGAAGAAAATCTCCTTTACGCACTCCTTCCACTCGTCTCCTCTAAGACTTATTCAACACTTAAAACATAGTGATTTCCTTATGTGCTCCTTGCATGGGTCTTATCCAATATTTTCTCTCCACTAAATGATTGTGCACTCCTTGCACTTCACTGTAATTTCAAGTTATCTCTTATGAGCTTCTGAGTCTATCTCAACTCGGCCTACGCACTCCTTGTGGGCACTATGCACTCCTTACACTAGGAATATTAGAAGAGAAACAATTGAAACTTATAGAATTATCACAGATCTCCACACTTAACCATGAAAAACATATTCATACATAAACTATACATAAGCAGATGAAACACAGAGGACATAAAATAAACATTACATGCACTTAAACAATCCAGATGAACACAACACCATACATTTGGAATCAAACCTCTCTGCTTGTATTCATTTAGTAAATTATGTAGATGGAATCGTACAGTTCTCTGCAACTCTTCATAAGCTTCAACAACACTTACACCAAAAATAAAAAATAAACTTCAACAACCTGATTTGGGCATAAAATACATATATTTATACATCAAGGGGATCATTGAGTTTTCCCTCCAACTATCTTAATGTTATCCTATCCTAATTAAAACATCAATCTGCTAAGGCCTTATGAAAATAAATGGCCATTACAGCCAGATCTAAGATATTGCTCAGCGTATGTACAATCCTATCCATACATTAAATAAATTACAATCCACTAATATTTATGAGGTTGGCCTCAACCTCCAAACATTAAAGATATTTATTACAATATTTCAAAATATCAGAACAAACGCACCCTCTTTGAGTTTAAAATTTGATTTGAAATGCGCGTTGGATGATGAGTTTTCCTCCACTTGGCCTATTTAAGAGTTGATGGTGATGCTCCTACATCAAATGTTTAAATATTACATCGCTTGGCCCATGGCCAAACATTGTATTTACAATATACATTTCTAATTTGGGGATTACAAACGAGGATGTTACAGGAAATACCTATGAATTTCCATAGGTCTGTCCTAATTGATGTTTTGGACTAATATTTAAAGAACTAGGTTTAGTTGACAATTGTAAAAAATGTGAGAATATTCAATTAAGTAAATTAAAATTGCTTATATGTCAACCTCCTCTAGAGTGTTGCTTAAAATTAGACATTGATGAAGTTGTTGAAGGAAACCTAAGAGAAAAAATGGTTAGTGTGGTTCTCAAGATTACCAACAAGCTTATCTTTATTCTTGCAACGTTGATTGGTAAAGATACCAATAACCCAACAAATCTACAAGCAGTAGAAAAATGAGGAAATTTATACCCCACAAGTGAAGGCTATGTGTAACATAATGTGTGTCACACTTATAAAATATATAGGTTGACCTTATATATATAAAAAAATAAAGAAGAAAATAATAATGATGACGATGGACTTTGTTTTCCAAGTAATATATCCCAGGGAAAACCCATGCGCATTTCCCCTCATTTTGAGGATGGTACCCAAGGTAAACCCTAGATTCTTCAATGCACAAGGCTAGGTCAACAATAGGGCTCAAACCCATTATCAAAATATACTCTTTATGAGCTCAACATGTCACTTATGGGAATAGAACCTAGGTGGGGAGGATAACACTCCATCCCACAACCACTCGTGCTAGATCCAATTAACAAAACATATCATGGATTTACAAGGTAATACTATTATAATTATTATCTTAGACCCATATTAACCTCACATCTATCAAGAATTGAGAGGGATAAAATCCCTTGAGGTACAAATCTTTACTCAAGTTTTTTCATTCTGAAAAATGTTTGCATTTTATCATTCTCAACAATTGATAGATATGAGACTAAGACAAATGTAGGCTAGGCTTTTAAATATCAATCATCTAGTGGTGGAAGGGGAATCATAGGTTTCCATAGGATTCCTAAATTGTTTTTTGAAAGGATCGTTGGCCTAATAAACTCCAAAGTCATGGAAGCTACATGCACTCCTTGATTGTATAAGAGAATCTTTGTTGGCATAAATCTAGGTCATTTATTTCCATCATATGGCAAGGATGGCTCTGATAGTATCATATATAATGTGATCCAAAATGGATCTACAAAGTTACTATATGACTTTATTGATGCTTTAGATTGGGGAATAAATAATTTGGGAGCTATAAAGGTTGGTTTCTAGGTCATATCCTAAAAACCTATATTGGTGGCCCATAACTAAAATTCCTCTATTTCAAGGTCAAAGACGTGGAATTCATGGGTCTTTGACCTCGATTAAATATTTCCTAGAGGTATTTATGGAATTATATAGGTTGATATTTGTCCAATGGTGTTTTTTTTTCATCAAATGAAGTTTGCATGAGAAGGTCATACCTTGATCATGGCCATAGTCCAATTATTCCCTGCAAATCCAAGTGGCAACCATGTCAGTGCATCATGATTCACCCATGTGGAGTTAATAACACGTGTAAATACACTACAAACTTCTAGAAGCATCATGAATACTCCGAGAGGGTTATAAAATCCTAAATATAACCCTCAATATAGCTATCAAAATCCTAGCAAAAGGAGGGATAATGGTTCACATTTTAACCATTCTTGTTGTTCCATAATATAAGCAGGAGTATGGAGATAAAATAAATGATAGATAGACATGAAGTTTGTAGAGGACTATGACAAACTATAATGTCTCATAGATTCGTAATAAGCTTAGACAATGTTATTATATAATGTAATCTCCATAATATGAGAGACAAAAGGAATAATCCTTCATTTCTTATTATTTTTCCTATAACATGTTTATAGGTTAAAATCTTATGTTCCAATGTGTGTTTTCCCTATTATTGTTATTCTTTCAATTTAGAGTAGTTAAAGTTTATGGTTGGGGAGATTGTTTCCTAATGTATCATTAAAAAAATTATTGGATACATGTAAATGAGCATAGTTCAACGTTGTTGATGTGGTTGTGGATATATTTTGGGTTAGCCAATCATTGGAGAATATAGGGAAGTTTAGATATTGTACTGGAAAATGTTGGTGTAAAGTTGTTGGAAATCAATGTAGATAAGGAGTGGGAAGATAAAACAAGATATGTATGGCATTGACATGCATGCTACCAAATAAATAATGGATAGTGGAGGAAATATCTTGAGTAGAGAAAAATAATCAATAGGGGGTGATGTGGTAGGGGGTCTGTTAAACTATTTATTAGTGAATATACCCCATTGGCACATAAACAATGATATGTGGATGAATTTAGGAGCTATTGTAATAAAAAAAAGTCATCACTCTTTCCTTTTACACTCAAAAAGCACATGAAAAGATAATGTTACACTAGTACATTTGGGTCAAATTTCGATGGTGTGTTTGTAGAAATTTCCACTTTATATTTTAGGGAGAACAAAAAACATTATGTCCCTTCAAACATCGTTTCACATGATGTCTCTTTTCTGACGACACATATATCGTCTTTTTTATGATGTTTCATGCAGACAGGTGTCGTCTTGAACTTCATTGTCCAAGCCCACTATGGACGTCGCTACATCGACGCCAAGACGTCTCACCCACGACATTGCCACCATGGAATTGGTGCTAGAGACATCAGAAGACTGACATAATGTAACGTTTATATTTTGAGATGTATGTTATATCAACGACATCTTACCTATGACGTTGATTCCATGGAATCGATGCTAGTGACGTCGGAAGACTGATGGAAGGCAACGTTGGTCTTGCGACATGTATGCTATATCAATGACGTCTGACCTACATCGTTGATGCTATATCAATGACATATTACATGTAACATTGACGCCATGGCAGCGATACTAGTGACGTAGGAAGACCGACAAACAAGGATGATTTTAAGGATGTAAATTTATTTTAAAATGTAGAAACCTTGTCAAATCTTACTAATCCTTCATATGCCAACTATAAATGTTTGGCTATATTTTTGTAAAAATATTCAAATTTCTAAGGATTTTATATATTTTTTATAAAATTTTGGCGATTTTTAAGGTGAAATAATTTTATCCTATAGAATTTGGGCGAAGCATTTTTAAAATAGCGAACCTTGCTTTGGGAAAAACCATGGAAAATTATCCCATGAGCGAAATTTATCCCCTAAAATAATCCCTACCAACAAAAGGTAACATTGGTCTTCCAACAACGTCTCATATGTGACATTTACACTATGGCAATGACACTAGAGACATCAGAAGACCAACGACTTGTAGGTGTTTTAAAAAATAAATAAAAAACAAACAAAATGGTATCAAAGAGGCTTAAAAGTTAATAACAACATTCAATAATCAATATGATATCTCATGCTTATGATCACCAGGATGGAAAGTGATTGAACTAAATCCATTTATTTCCCACTCTCTCAAAGTCGTGAAGATTCTTCTCCCATATGTTTGATGATACAAGAAACTAATGTAGCTTAGTTCGTTACAAATGAAAAGTAATAAAACAACATGGGCTCAAGAAATGAAGAAAATAAAATTTAAAAACATTTGAGAAGATGCATGTAGTTCAATATAATAATGTTTCATCAACAAGCATTCCTT
>JASDQU010034609.1:8946-20094 GCA_032191745.1 Picea mariana | reverse complement strand
CAGAGAGCGATGGACATCGCTTTCCGAGGCTTAATCAATCAATCTGTCATAGTTTACCTAGATGATGTTACTGTATTTTCAAAAAACAAAAATGATCATCTAGCTCATTTGAGAGCCGTTCTACAGCGATGTCGTAAGTACGACATTTCCTTAAATCCTAAAAAATCTATCTTCGTAGTAGAACAAGGTAAACTCTTAGGATTTATTGTGTCAAGAAAAGGGATGATTATCGACCTTGAAAGGACTCAAGTCATCTCGAAACCTCCCCCTCCCTCGTCCAAAAAGTCTATGCAGTCTTTCTTAGGCCAGATAAACTTTGTTAGGAGATTCGTCCCCAGTTTCTTCGAAATGGTGAGACCTTTACAGAATTTAATTAAGAAAGACGCACATTATCATTGGGGACCCTTAGAAAACCAAGCTTTTAATTCAGTAAAAAAGGCCATAATAGACGCTCCTTCTCTCATGAGCCCCGAATTTTCGCAAGACTTCACGCTTTACACATTTGCTTCTGACCACTCCTACGCTTCTATCCTAACTCAAAAGAACACTGAAAACAATGAAGTCCCAATTGCCTTTATGAGATCTGCTTTCAAAGGTGTAGAACTTAATTACCCAACAGTAGATCAGCAAGCCTATGCTGTTTTTAAAGTAGTTAAGCACTTTCAATCTTATCTTTTGAAATCTAGGACGAAAATTATTGTCCCTTACCCAGCCTTCAGAAATCTGTTAGTGCATAAAGAACGAGGGGAAAAGAGGGCGAACTGGGTTACCTCCTTACAAGAGTATGACATAGAAATCACCCCAGCTCAAATAGTGAGAGGCCAAGGGCTATGCAAGTTAGTTGTTGACTCAGCAATAGGACAGTAAGAAGAAAATGATATGTCAAACCCAAGACAACACAATCAAAATTCAATCTGTTGTACACAAAACTCTGTGAGTCCCTAGTATGACGATATAAAGTTCTGTCTTGAACATGGGTCGGCCCCACGTCACCTGGATCCCACTAAAAGAAGAGTGTTAAGATTAAAATATGCCTCCTTTCAGTTGATTAATGGTATTTTGTTTCATCAAAATTTTGATGGAGTACTAATGAGTTGTCTTGAGAAAGATGAAGCAGAAAAGGTCTTACTAGAATTGCATGCGGGAGAAGATAGTGGGCATTTTGGTGGGGACACCACTGCCCATAAAGTTTTAAGAGCTGGCTATTACTGGCCTACACTTTTTAGAGATGCTCATGCCTTGCAAGTGTATTATTTGTCAAAAAGCATCTGAGCGAATACAAAAACCAGCCTTTCCTTTGCATCCTGTTTCAGTAGACTCCCGTTTTCAGCAGTGGGGTCTTGATATTATAGGTCCAATCAATCCACCATCCTCACAACAACACAAGTTTATCATAACAGCCATAGATTACTTCACCAGGTGGTCTAAAGATACCTCCTTAAGAGCTGTAAATACCAGTCAGGTAACTGCCTTTTTTAATTCAAATATTATTACTCGTTTTGGTATCCCTGACTGTTTAGTATTCAATAACGCTTCTTATTTTTCGTCTCTTGAGATGAGTCAGTTCGCTCTAGAAAAAGGAATTAAGTTGAAATATTCTGCCAGTTATTACCCTCAAGGCAATGGATTGGTACAATCAACAAATAAGAATCTGATTAAAGTCATCAAGAGAACGGTATCGGAAAATCACAAAAATTGGTATAATGCACTGTTAAACACAATCTGGGCTGATAGAGTAAGACAAAAAACTGTTGTAGGTAACTCTCCCTTCTTTCTCGTCTATGGCAGAGAAGCAATTCTACCACCACATATTCTTCTTCCCTCACTACAGTTATCACAGAAAATACAAGAAGAAGACTGCCCTCCTTTGGAGAATCGAATTAATGCTTTAATCAAACTAGAAGAGGTCAGGGCTCAAGCTGAACGTAAGTTAGATCAGCATCAACTAGTGGTCAAAATGTGGTTTGATTCCAACTCTGAATCTGATAGGAACTTCGAAGTAGGTGACCTTGTTCTGAAATGGGACAAACCACATGAGGGAAAGGGAGAGCATACGAAGTTTTAGAACTTATGGTTAGGACCGTTTTTAATTGCTGAGAAATTGGGTCCCAATATTTCTGATTACAGAATCTAGAGGGACAGCCAGAAACCTATGCAGTGAATGGATAAGCTCTGAAAAGGTATTTCGCTTGATGACGACCCTATGTATACTGTGTAAATATTTTTCTTTTGTTGTTTTGGTTTTTATTTTTCCCTTACAACTTATCAGTTTTTTCTTTTGGAAATACACATACCTGCATTTTGAACTGTTCAGACAAAGAAAACAGAAAATTGTTTCTCTGAAATGGCTGCTAAAAAGTTGTCTAAACATCAGTGGTAATATACTTCTGAAACTTACAGCCATGTTGAGAAAAGCCTGTTGTTTGAAAGAAGTTTACTGATTTTGATCTGTAAGTGAAGCCTGTCACGATCATCTATTTTCTTCTTACGATGTCCCTGTTCCTTAAGGGAATAACTCAGAAGATGTCTCCCTACTTTCGAAGGTCAGTTTTGTCAACAAACCATCTTTGAATCTTAATGAAGGACAGTTTAAAAAAAAAAAAAAAAATTCTTTCAAGGTCTGTAAAAAATATGTCTAAAATAATATAATTTTCATCGTCACCCCGCTCAATTATATATCTTTAAAAACTAAATAAATCATAAAAGAGTTGTGGGAAGTGTTTGTAAACCCGCTGGGATGTTGAACAGGTCTGTTGGGAGTGAGTAAATTCATGCATGATGCCAAGACAACTTCGCCGGGGTACTGAACAGGTCCACTAGCAGCGAAGCAATGTCGGGTATATGAAAATTTGCAAATATGAAATCTCTTGACCTTAAAATGTCCTTTATTCTGATCTAGAACTTCCTGGTAGGATACAGATATCAGAGTGGGTTAAATGGAAACCCTGTCGAGGCTATGGATGCCTGCTGGCAGCAGTGGCTCTGTCAACAGTATTGGAGATTTTATCTTTAATATCATGACTCGCTTGTCTTAAGACTGTTATCAGTTTTCATCTTTTAAGCACAGCTGGAATTTGTTTGATTAATGATGATGTTTAAACGATTTTCTGGTTGTTTTTGAGTCATAATTATTCTCATTATCTTAATCTGGATTTGTTCTTTTGGCAGAGATAACTGCTTCTACCAGTGTGTCGCCATTGTTGGCAGCCATTTTGCAATTTTTTCTTTCCTTACAAGCTACCTACACAAGGGTTTTGAACCCTCAATACTCGTCGCAATTCTTTAAACGAAACGACACTATTACCTTTCGTTTTCGCATACCTGCCTTTCATTTTCATTTTTCACGAATGTAAGCGTGAAAACCTTGAGTTGGAAGTCATGTTGATGGCGTTAAAATCATCTTTGGATTATTACAGATCTTTTTGTTTATGTCATCATGACTCTTTTACATCCAACTCACTACTGATCATACATTCATCAAAACACCAAGCCTTTACTCACTTTGCATTTGATTTTTGTTAATGTGGTTTCATTTATAAGTTCATGATGCAATGATATTCTGGTGTCTTTGATTGAATCCTTGTTACAATGGTGATTTTATATTCTGTTGTCTTTGATCAAATTCCTTGGTGCAATGATTTCATGAGAACGCATTAACATTGTGATTAAACCCATGGTGCAATGGTCGATGTAGTGATTTCTTTGAATCATACAAACACTATTGTTGATTTAATATACGGACCAATTGTTGGTTATGAACACTATGGTTTTCAAGTGGTTATTTGATATTTCATTTAGTCAAATTCTTTTGGTTATGAATGTTATGGCTTTCGATGAGTATGTGAATAATCCATTTGATATTTGGTGTACAAAGCTTTGGATTGTGACTTAAATGAAGTTATTACCAAGGCGTCGTCGGTTGTACATGCAAACATGAATGTTTTGCATGGTTTCAATCCACTCCACCACCTTCGCATGCCTATGCATTAACGTCTGCCTTGCACATCGGGCTGCCTCTGTTTGTTTTGGGAAAACCTGTGGGATGTTAGTCCTGTGTCTGCCAAACCAACCCCCTCACCGATTACCTTGTTGACCGTGTGTTGTCTCTTATGGCTTCTGTAGTGCGCATAGAACCTAATGGCATCCAAACGCTGTTGTTATTTGATAACGCTCATGAGGACCTGGAGAGTAATGGCTAGTTAGTTTTAATTCAAAAATTTGAGGATTTCAACCTCGCGGTCGCTCAGCAATTTGCCCTCACATTCAATGGATGCAGGGCCAAAGTTGGGGACATCCAACTCGAATAAAATGAAGAATTCCTCAGCTCAGCCACTGGTTTTCCAGCCAAGGGGCAGAGATGGTTTAAGAATTAGAAGGCGGATGAAGTGCCATGGCCGCTCCTGTTTACCTCGAGGAAAATTATCAGTTGTGATAAAGGTATGCCGGTCACAGCCCTTAAGTCCCGATGGCATGATTTGTTGGCCATTGTTAAGTAATTAGTTACTTGTGAAGGTAGATATGGTTTAGTGTTTCTTTACCATCTCTGGTTGCTTATGAATTTCATAGATTTCCCTTTGAATATGCCTCACACCTCCTACACAGTCTGTATAAAATGGCTAAACGATTTAAGAGGGAGAAGGCTGACTCCAGCCTCTTCCATCATTGTCTGATTAAAATTGTCATTGTTCATCATTTGAGGTTGAGTGGTGACTGTTGGGAAGTTTTATTATTGAGGAATGGCTTTTCCACTCCTGAATGTGGTCCAGTGGACAAGACCATGGTCACTAAAACCCTTGTCGGGCCTGCCGTGCCACCTCCTACCCTCCTACCCGCTGTCAAACCCTCATCCTACCCCAACAATGACCTACCTGACACCCTGCCTGACCCATGTTCAAAAGACAATGCTAAGACTGTTAAGAGGCCTGCAAGAAATAAGGGAAAAGGTAAGACTGATGTCAATAGCAAAGGTAAGAAGACTACACGCTGGGTATCTAGGTGCGCTCGTAATAAGCCCAAACAAAACACAGACCATAAGCCTATTGTTTTGAGTGAAGATTCAGATTCTGAGATTGAGCGATTTTTGACCAGGGAGTACCCATACTCTCACGGCCTCTGTTCTGTCAAACCCTATGACTACGTATCCAACCTCCCACCCTGCCTTAAGGATGACCCTAACTTCCCCGAGATCAAGTTTGATAGTGGAACCCCTAGTATTTTAAAATATCCTTTACCTACAGTGACTCGGCCTGATCGACCACAGTGTGATGAATGCAATTCATGGCTCCAATGATACTATACATATGTCCCTCTGTTGCAATCCCAAATTAAGTCTTTGGAGGATCAGGTGACTGTGTTGTCTAAGGAAAATGATAGACTGCAAGCTAACGATAAGAAGCAAAAGACCACATGTTCTATCGTGTTCAAAAATGTTGAGGTAGCCACTGCCATTGTTAACTCGAAATTATCCTGACCGAATCGTATCCCTACAGCCAAGGTATGTTATTTCAACATTGATTTTAGAATGATTTGGTTTGTTTTGAATTAGCGTAAGCGATTTTGTTGGTTTTGAATCAGCATGAATGATTTTGTTTGTTTTGAATTAGTATAAAAGAATTGTTTGATAAATCGAATATAGTTCTATTTTGATTGAATTGATTCAAGAATGATTATGTTTGTTTTGAATTAGAAAAAACGATTTGGTTTGCTTTCAATTAGTAATAAAGGATTTGTTTGATAGATCACATACATTTCTGTTACCATTGGATTAATTTAATATGATTTTGTTTGTAAATATGACCAGCTACAGAATCGTGAGATTCTGTAGCTAGTCATAAAATTTGAATTTCTGTTGATTTTACAATTAAACACTATCTGAATTTTTTTATTTTTGTCCATCTACAGGTACACACGAATTTCAATGGGAATTGGATCGATTATGGAAACTTTAGAACATGCTTTTGTTAGACAGTTTTGAGATTAGATTGTTAGTCTTAGGCAGAAATAGGAATCTGGGAGATTGTTCCCATATTTTTTGCAAACAGTTTTGATGATTTCCACAGGGAATGTTTCACCCTGTGGCCTTTAAATACTTATTATTTTTTGTAAACAACCCATCACTGTTGGGAGAATAGAGACTATGGGCTGATGATTATACAAACTCGAATAGAAGTGGATTTGTTGTACGGCTTTAGCTTCAATTTATCTTACTTTTGTTCAAGTTTTGTGCATTTTAATTTGTAATCAAATTATTGACTACTTTAGATATCAAGAATTGTTACAGGTTGATGCGATATGATTTAAAGTATTGTCCATATTTTATGTATCTCATTTTACTTATAGCAATTACCCTGTTTTAATTTAATGAATAGAAAGTTTATCTTCTCTGTTAAATGAACAGTTATGTACAAATCTTTGCACTGGGATTTATCTAAATGTGATGATCTATAAACTATAAAATTGTTGTTGCTATATGTCTTGTTTGTTCTGTCATTCGTATTCAAAGAGCGTCACTGCATCCTGTTTACGAGAAGCTTTTTGCAAAATCTGGTGCAGGTTTCCCCCATCAAACAGCTAAAACGAATACAGTGCACGGGACAAATAGGAAGTGCTAATTTCAGGTCAGTTTGTTATTTTATTTCAATAGTTTAATTAATATAAGGGTTCACTGTAGTTTAGACAAATATATAATACAGATTGTTGTTTTTATTACTTAGTTAGATAGTTATCATTTCATTTCTCAGTACAAATTACTATTCTTATTGATTAGCTTAGATAGCTTTTATTTTATTTCTTGCTCATAAAAACTATAAAAATAAAAAATAATAGCTTCACTGTCATAAGACCATTCACAAATGATTTTGCAAATTTCGATCAAAATTTGTATTCTATAAATACTGTACATATATAATTGAGATTTAATTGTATTGATAGCTGAACACTTAATAAGTAGAATTATTGCTTTATAATATTAGTTAAGTAAATTGTATATATATATTAGATCTGTATATAGTTTATAGTAGCTATTTTTCACCTAGATTAGTTTCTTTAGCTTAGTTTTTTCACTTTCCTAGGACTTAGATTAGCCAACAGAGCCGCAAAACCCGTCGGAGTGGATTAATCCAAACGGATTGAGTTATTTAGACAACCCTGGACCGGATCCACCCCTCCAGTTGACGAGTGGCCAATTCCGCCCGTCAACAATACGTTGTGTTGTGCTTGGTTTCTAGATTTCTAAGTCTTCGTTACCCCACTTTGGCTTCACCGATGGTGCTAGTCGTAGCACTCAAAACCTAGCTTATGCTGCGTGGGAAATATATGCACCCATGAACAAACTTATCAATCTACACGGTGTTTGCTTAGTCGTGCAACCAATAATATAGCAGAGTATAGCGCAATCACCGAATTGTTGACTGATGCTATGTCACTTGGGATTCGTCGCCTATTTATATGACTTGATTCACAACTAATAGTACTACAGTTAAGTAATGTCTATGCTATCTGAAGTCCTACTTTGTTACAGGTATATTTACGAATTCGCCTCTTGGAACGTTATTTTGATTATATTGATTATCAACACATTCCTAGATGTCTAAATACATTAACTGATGCATTAGCTAATTATGTGTTAGACAAACATCTGAGCCATTTATAAATCCAATCACACATCACATGTATTATAGAAAACAAAATAATCCAGTAGAAGCCTCATGTATATATATATATATATATAACGATAAAAAAATTTTACAAAAAATATTTTTTTCGTTCGAAGACCAAAATATCAAAATATGAAGCTCATAGCTTCTACAAAATGGCATCATGGATGCTAGTCACGGTAACACACTACTACTTCTGCTACCCTATTGATCAATTGTCTTAGTGGACTAGACACGCCTACGATATGGCGCTGGAAACACCCCGGGACCTCACTGATCGACATATCTGGGATGCCTGTAGTCAAACCCTCTAGATTCTTCTCGATTGCTTCATAATCTTCTGCATCCCATCCTGCTACTACTGCTACTTCCCCTCGCCTATGGATAGGGGATGTACCCGAGGGCCAGAATGGCCCTACATCTACATGGTCAAAATATTTTGATTAGTCATTGGATTGAAAACATAAAAAAAAAAAATGTTTAATATTTTGAATTTTTTTATAAAAACACCATAAAAGAAAAATGTTTTTCTTACCTAGATCCCCCCACTGAGAACCCTCAGGTAGCACCAAGTCATTATCATTGCAAAAATCCGGGCCGGTATATGCATAGTCATCGATCATCAATATCTGGGGCTTCAACCAATCAAAAAATGTACCATTGTATTTAATTATGGGGCCCACTACATGTCAGGACATGAGATCACACCACCTCTTCATCCACAGATCTCATGGTGCTGGTATATTCCAATCTACCTATAAGCGTAAGTGAGGGACTCTTTCCAGGAAGAAATATACCAAAATGGATCCATACCCAAACTACTTCAGCTCCTCGTTCTTGCTCTTGGTAAACTGGCTCTTCATACTGCAGAGGAGTCCATCACACCAGTTGAACACACGAGGTTCTGTGCATTCCATGACATACTAAAAGTAGCTCTGCAGAGCCATGTGCGGAGAAGCACTCTCTGCCATCCATGCAATGGTGAAAAGAATGCTTCTGAGAGTCAAATCATGAACCCCTCTGATAGCCACTTTACACTTGCGCCGCTCAGCCTCAAGTTCACAATAGCGTTTGATGTATCCACTTATCGGAAAACCACCACCTCGACCTCATGTTAAGGTCACTTGCACCCCATGATGGGATAGCCCCATCAAGAAGTAAATATCTTCTATTTCCAAGGAAAGCACATGAACACCCACATGAAATACTTGTTGGTCCACGTCCCACATATGGACCAAATATTCCAATAGTCTCAGTTGGGATCTCATGCCCTAGATCTTGGAAAAATTTAACAAACCACACTATCGTAGGGCATTTATGGTGCCCAGATAATTCAAAGCCATTGCATCATCATCTTCATGTTCTCTTTCTCTCCACTCCAACATTTTTTCAATCAAAATACCTACATGGAGATGAAAGAAAGAAGTTAGCACCTCCAATCATCATTTTTGGAATTCTTTTTGGTCCAACGCATCATTTTCTTTTTGGGTTTTCAGTCACCACAGCTGGGCTTCAATTATAGAGCAGGTTTTTTGTAGGTGAACCATTGGGTGACTGTAGCAATCCTTGATTTCAACAGGCCCCGATATAGGGCACCTACAATGGCCCCAGCGCACGCCTACAGCCAAAAAAATTCACCCAAAAAATCATCTTTTAACCGATTGAAATGAATTTTAAACCATTGAAAAGGAAGAAGATGAGGTACTCACCGTTTTCTCGCAAACTGCTCACTGAATGATCGCATGTGCTCCCCGCAATCGACTACCGAAATATGAGGTGAAAAAAGGGCTCTTAAACAAGTTTTTGACCAAATACAAATGAAATAGTGAAAATGAGTTCTTACACCTATTTATCTCATTTTTTACTTTTTCTAAAAATAATTTATATCATTTAAATATATTTTCTCAAAAACCTACTAGCCTAACTATCTCATGAGTGTTTTGTTTCTCGCAAATGGGTAGACTAGGGTTCTGAACCATTACTTTTTAGGATTTTTTAGAAAAACCTCGAGCTTAGTCTTTGTTCATTATCGTGCTCAAAAATCGATTAGAACTTAACCAAGTATAATTTTATCATCTTTTCCTACTCATCATGGTAACACGAAAATAATGAAACTTACGAAGTAACCTTTCAGCTCTTTTCTTGCTCCGTAAAAATGAAAATATTGTCGAGCGACCTTGTTCTTTTCACGCTCATAAAAGTATTTGAAGAAAACATTTGATGGGAAAGAGTTTATCACTTTTTCGGTCATATCAAACTAATTTAGGAAAAAGGAACTGGGAGAGTTCTCTTTAAGTGTTTTTTAGACTCTCAAAATATGAAAAACCCCTAAGCTTTCTATCTTTGGACTCATTAAACAAACATCGAAAGACCCACATGGGACCAAACCACTCCTTCTTAGGGTTCGTTAAAAATACTCTGAGGGACTCGTTCGAAGAATGAGCTTACATTACAAGCATATGTTATCCTCCTCAAGCTTACATAAAAATAAAGAGGTACTCGCCAGAAATGGTGGGGAGAAAATTGGGAAAGAGACGTGTCTCTGTATTTGTGTTAGTGGCAGTAAACGTCGCTCTTGAACACGACACCCCCTTCATCATTTTAATCTGGGTTGGGAAATCCATTTGTCTCTCGTCCGACTTTCTGTAAGTTCATATCTTGGGTCATCTTTGAGTCAATGATTCCAGGACCAGTGTCGTGCCATTCATATGTTCAAGAGAAGTTCAACCAAGCCCTCTATTGAGTCGACCATCTACAATTGTCAATTCCTACCATGTTGGCCTTCCTTGTGTCAGCTTCAAATCATGTTTGTACTTTGATCTACCCTAAATCTGTTACTTATTTCGTGTCATTTGATGGGGGAATACATCAAGGCCCTCCTGTGAGAAGTCTTTTCCTGTCGACTCCTGCTCATTATCTAGGAACAAGACTTAGAAATTATTTAGTTCCTTAGAGCTTCCATGCCTCAATGGAAGGTTTCTTCGCTTTCGACAGTGGATTTACATCATTGATCCCTGATTGAGAGATTCCATTGAGTGTTCAACTTCAACTCATCTATTCACACTCGTTGGATTGCACTATTGTACCTTGGGATTCATTAACATCAATGGTGATTTCCCTCACACTTGTTATCGAGTTTCATTAACAACCAGTAATCAAGTGGTTTCTAACCATGTTCGACTTCAGTGCTTGTAATCACATGGTTAGATTCGTACAAATGGACGACAGGATTGAAGACCCTGGATATCATCATTTTTTATCCAGTTTGCAATGGAGTATTTGTGATTTGAATTGACACATAGATCCACTTTGTATGTCTCGTGGCTATGTATGTATCTAAGTTTTCCAATACATAGATCTATAGTGTATTCCTGGTGGCTATCTAGAATCTTGATGACATGGATCCATAGTGTATAATTGGTGTCCATGACTTATATTTATGAATGCAATCATTTATAGCTAAACATGGGAATGCCTACTTCAGACATGGTAT
>JASDQU010034606.1:0-21881 GCA_032191745.1 Picea mariana | reverse complement strand
TGGGTCGGGTCTATACCCCAGAACTAAAACTATGTGACTTAGTGGTATGCGCTTAGCATCCATATACATAGCCCCCATCATAGATGGGTTCCTTTACGAACTACCCGAGATTAGTGATGATTCCGATCCTTTTACCTAACAGAGTTTGATTAATGAGATCTTGTGTTAACTTCGAATTAACTAAAAGGTGTTCCAACGAACCTCCTCTTGAATGATAAGCTAAATGTAATAATACAGTTGAAATGTATGAGTTCCAACTCGTCGATTCACAAAGGGATTCATTTATTTCACCATTTCTTGATGTGAAAAGAGAGGTCGACTGTCATAAGGGAGTTAAGGCTCTACATCTACCATTTAATGGAAGTTCTGTGAGTGCAAATTAATATGCTTTCACCTGGATCTTCATCCATTCCAGTCACACCAACTTAGACCTCGTCACATGGCTAAACTGTCCTTCGTAACTTCGACATTTAACTTAGTAGTTAAGGTTCCTCTTAGGGTTTTAACATGTTTATTATTTCATTGTGGAGTCTCTCGAGAGGCTCTGCGTTTTTTTTTTTTTCCTTTCAGTGAAGCATGTTGACGTTTTGGGGAAAACATTACCTGGTCGATCAACATCACCATCCCTCCCTGGTAAGCTTCCATTAATAGTATGCTCTAGTTATTAAACGAGGTTTTGTTCTTCTTTTCATCTTTTTCATTCTACGTAGCCTCTCCACTGATGACTGTGGGGGTTCGGTTTGGTGCGTAAGCTGTTGAGGAGGCTTGGTCTATCGATAGTGAGAATGGTAACCGGATGCGAACTGGCCGACTTCCTCAAAATAAGTAAGAATATTTCCCTATTGTTTTGTTCAAATTCCTTTCTAAAGATTCTCTATATCCTACCTCTGCATTCCCGACTTACATCAATCTAGCACCGACATTGTAATAGGGTTAAGATGTATAAATTGTTACTCATAGGGTTATCATTGTTCTTCCCTTATCTTTATGCATGGTGACTTGGTGTTGGGTCTCTGTGAGACTGCGTAGGAGTTCTAGTCTAGGAAGTCGGTTTAGTAGTGTAAAACCCATATTGTATACTGTATATTATACTTTGTTCAGGCAGAAGGAAAATAAAACTTCCCTTCGATTTGTGTGGTCGTACTGGGTTTTACTTGGGAGTCTACCATTCTGTAGGTCCTCCCATCCCACTAGGTGGCTTCATGACTATAGTTTCTCTTTAAAGTTTGTTTGTAATTTCCATTCGGTATATATGTGTCTTTATTTGTTTGAAAATTACTTCACACCATGCATTTACTTGAGTCTGTATTATATTGGTGTAACTTTTTTTCACTCTATTGATACCATTTACCTGTGCGTGTGAAAAACCATTTGTAGCGTGGCATTCAATACGAAAGTTAATTCTATATTCATTGTTTTATTACTCTGACTTGAAACATGGATGTCACGTGAGCCACTTTGCACTTCTGCTTTGCAAATGATATGGTGTTATTATTGCTTCTTGTTTATTTCCTGAGAGTTTTGTTTTTATCAAAAGCTAGCCAATCTAATGATGGGACACGTTTTGCTGTGAGGGTACTCATCAAGCCCTTCAAGCTCACTCCTCCCCTTCCAGTGTATCGATTGCTCGCGGTTATGACTGAAAGAATTCCTATGTCCATTCAAGATAAGTATTACTCTGCAAGTTGATACCTTCGTTATCTTATAATATTTTTCTTGTTAAAATTTAAATATCGTTGGTTTCTATTTGATGCTAAGAAAAACGTCTCATTTTTCTTGCAGGCTTACAGGGTGGTTGTGATGGATTAGAACCACTCCTTGTCCAAGAAAGGTACTCGGGTTTTATTTTTCCTCTCTTAAGTGAGTGCCCTAGATTTCTAAGCAAAGATATGATTTTGATCGATAACATAATCATCAAGGCAGAGGTTCATCAGGTTTCAAAGATGACTGAAATGTTATTTTTGTAGCTTCAATTTAAAGGAAAGATATAGGGACCAAAACTCCTGTTGCTATGTAATAGGAGGATTATAGAAGGACTATACCGTTAGTCCATAAATTTTACAGTCGACTTAGATGGAAAATCGATCAGTTCCTTTCTTCCAAGATAATAGATCTTATTATACATATATTTCTATAATTAATAACAACATGTATCTATGTACAGTAATTATGTCTTGTACCCTTTCCGGGTTTACTTTGGATTCCTATGTTTATTTCTATAGATATGCCCTTTCGATTTTTAATGCGGTGAGTTTATGTGTAACGCAAATGTATGGTTCCAGGGTGTATATTGTTCACTTCCTTTAGTTTAGTAGTGTATCGTTTTATTTCCAGGAATTTGTTTGTGGTTGTCTGAACTATTTGTTTCATCTCAGAGCTTTGTTTTGTGACTATTTGAGCTATTCGTTTCATTTCAGAAATTTAATTATGACTGTTTGAACTAATCATTTTCATTTACATTAAAACATTCTGGTTGTAATAGACCCTTATTTCTACCTTTGTATTTGGTATATGATAAATTATGCATGTATCATTCTAAATTCTCAAGTTTATTTTCCAAAATTTTCTTACTAAAGAGATACAGTAAAACTGTAAGAATTATATTATTTTTACTTTACTCCAACAACAATAATTCAAATAACATTTGACCAGAGAAAGAGTAGATAGACATATCTAAAAAAAGGTTGTCGAACAACAAATGGAAAAACAACGTTCCACCCAACCTTAGAACAGGGCAGCCAAATCACTTGTCCTGTTCACCCCCTAGCCTGACCATGAATCCATGAGTGCTAACTCGAAACTCCTCCTCAAAAATGTCTTTCATTTTTCAGTAGTTTTCTTCTTGCCTCACACTCAGCAGGTAGTGTTCATAACATCAAGAGATCGATTTCCTTTTTCTCGCATACTCGGAACGTCTTGCCTCCTCACATATGCCATATATCCAAGTCATTTTTTCCTAGGTCCTTTTTCCCTCCCTTGGGAATTTTTGCTGCTTACTAAATCCTTGATTTTCAGGGGCTTCCAATGACTGAATGCTTGATTTTCCACTTGTAACAATCATCCCTGAGGTAGTTCCAATATGTTCCCCTCTCATGGAGTGATGGTCAGCTGATTTCAACATGGTTGTTCCATTTGTCTTCTAGAAATAATTATAAAATATTTTGTTTCATACAAGTGTCATAGTCAAGAATTTATTTGGGTCAAATCATGTCTCTTCCCAATAGTCATAATCATTAAATACAATTGATTAAATTCAAAATTCGAAATTGCCAAAAATGCAAAAATTTTCCAATTTTGAATTTACCAAAAATGGAATAATTTTCCTAAGAAATCTCAAACTTAAAAGTAATTTTTTTTTTGGGGGGGGGATTTCACATCCTTTCCCACTTCAATGAAACACTGTCCTCAGTGTTCGGTCCTTTCTTGGAACAGGATTGGATGAGATTTCTGCAAATCTCCCTCCAACTCCCAAGTGGCCTCCTCAGGGCTAAAGTGCTTCCATTGCACCTTTACCTGAGCGGTAGCTCTATTCCAAAGTGCTATTTCTCTCCAATCCAGAGTGCGCAGAGGTTCTGCCTGGGACTCGCCTTTTGGTTTCACCTGCACCAAGTTCTAATCAATTATATGACTAGGGTCATGAACATAATTCTTTAACAAAGAAACATGAAATACATTATGAATTTTTAGATTTGTGGGAAGTGCAAGTTGGTATGCTACGGGTCCAATTCGAGATAGTATCTTGAAGGGCCCACAATACATGGATGCCAACTTGGCACATTTCTCTAGCTTTATTGCGCTTTTCTGGGCTTTGAATTTTAAGTAAACATGATCTCCCACTTGAAAATCAAAGTGTCTTCTTTTCTGGTTTGCATAACTCTTCTGTTTGTCCTGTGCCTCTTTTAAGTTCTGTTGTACTTTTGTTATCGTGATCTTCATGTCCTAGATAATTTCTGGTCCAACCATGAGTTTGTCAATTGGGTTATCCTAGCTAATTGGAGTTGTACACTTTATGTCGTACAGTACCTTGAAGGGGATCATTTTAGCCAAAGTTTGGTACCCATTGCTGTATGCAAATTCTACCAAGTGCAAGTAATCTTCCCACTTGCTTGGTTTTGTTATTATGTACATGTGGAGCATATATTCTACGATTTGGTTTGTTCGTTCAGTTTGTCCATCTGTTTGTGGATGATAATTCGTGTTGAAATTCAAGTTAGTATTTATGCCTGCAAACAATTCTTTCCAAAAAGTAGATGTAAATTTTGCATCTCTATTCGAAATCACCATTTTAGGAATACCATGCAGCCTAAAAATTTCTTTCATGAATATTTCGGCGATGTTAATAGCTTTAAAAGTAGACTTTACAGGAATAAAGTGCGACTTACTGAGTTTATTGATTACCACCATAATAGACTCATTATGTTTCTGAGTTTTAGGAAAAACTCTAATAAATTCCAGTGACATAGTCTCCCATTTCCATTTTGACACAGGTAAGGGCTACAACTGGTTGGCTGGATGTTGGTGTTCGAATTTTACCTGCTAACAATCTTGACACTTAGTTAAGTATCCTATTGTTTCTCCCTTCATATTAGGACAATAAAATAACTTTCTTAGTGCTGTTATCATTTTCTGGTATCTTGGATGACGAAAATATGGTTTCTTATGCACTTCATCCAATATTGTCAATTTTAATTCTGTTGAATCTTGTATGTATATCCTGTCTTTAAACTGTAGTAAACCATCCTTGTCCAAACTCGGGTCTGTTTTGTCTTAAATTTTTGTAGTATTTTGTACTTTTGCCACTGTCTTAGTGTAATTTTCGTTGTTATTACCTCCAGTCTTTATCCTCTATTCAATATTTCTTTCTACCCTTCTAACGTTTATTTCAAACAACCCATGAGCTCTTCTGCTCAAAGCATCAACTATCTTGTTTTCCTTACCCTTGATATGTCTTACCTCAAAATCAAATTCACTCAAGAAAGCTAGCCATCTAGCTTGTCTTGCATTAAGGTCTGGCTGACTAAGCAAAAATTTCACACCACTGTTGTTAGTCAATAACATAAACTTTATTCCCATTATGTAGTGTCGCCACATTTTTAAGGCGTGTATTATAACTGCCAATTCTAAGTCATGAGTGACATAGTTTCGCTCATGTTCCTTTAGTTCCGGGGACTCATAGCAAATAAAATCCCCGTCTTAGGTTAGGACACCACCTAGTCCTTGTTTAATCGCATCTACACAGACAGTGAAGTCTTTGTCTGGGTATGCTACCTTTAGAATGCGTGCGGTTGTTAACAATTCCTTTCATTTATTGAAACTGTCTTGACATTTCTGTGACTAGTTAAACTTGGTCCCCTTCTTTTGTAAGATGTTATAGGGTAAGAAATTTTGGAAAATCCCTCTATAAATTTGCAGTAGTATCTGGTGATTCCGATGAATGACCAGATATCTGCTACATCCTTAGGTACTGGCCATTCCATGATTGCTCTTATTTTCTCAAGATCGACTGTAATACCCTCTATAGATATTACATGTCCTAAGTAATGTATTTTATTTTGATAAAACTCACACTTATCGAATTTAACATACAGTTTGTGCTTCCTTAAAGTTTGCAGAACTATTCTTAAGTGTCCTTCATGTTCTTCCTCTGTTTTAGAATATACCAAAATATTGTCAATGAATACCAGTATGAATTTCTCCAAATACTGAATAAAAATACTATTCATTAAACACATGAACGTGGCTGGCACATTAGTGAGTCCAAAAGGTATAACCACAAATTCGTAATTCCCATATCTCGTTCGAAAAGTTGTTTTACTTATGTTGTCATCTTTTATACTAACCTGGTCATAACCAGATCGTAAGTCCAATTTCGAGAAAATATTTGCCCCACCTACTTGATCGAACAAATCATTTATCGTAGGTAAGGGGTACTTGTTCTTAATAGTCATTTTGTTTAATTGTCTATAATCGATACATAGTCTTAGAGTGTCTTCCTTCTTTTTCAAAAAGAGGATTGGTGCTCCCCATGGTGAAACACTTGGTCTGATATACTCTTTGTGCAATAATTCTTGTAGTTGAATGTTTAGTTCTGTCAACTCCAGCAAACACATTCGGTAAGGTGATTTAGAGATAGGGGTTGAACTAGGTAGCAGGTCAATAGAAAATTCTATTTCCCTTCTAGGGGGTAATTCAAGTATTTCATTAATAAACTTGTCTCTAAAATCACATAGAACAACCCAGTCCTCCAAGTTGGGTTTATCTTCTTTTTTTAACAGGTTTGTTACTTGGATGGCATAAACTTGACAACCCTTTCTCATGCATTTCTTAAATTGCATTGTTCAAACTTGTCAAATTGATACTTGTTTTTGTATACCTTAAACTGTCCTGGCGATGTCACTTTCATCTTTATACTTAAGTGTCTTTTCATAACAATCTAGCACTATTTTGTGCCTTTCTAACCAATCCATTCTGATAAAGAACAACAAAGTCCTCCAAGTTGGGTTTATCTTCATTTTATAATAGGTTTGTTACTTAGATGGAATAAACTTGACAACCCTTTCTCATGCATTTCTTAAATTGCATTGTTGAAACTTGTCTAATTGATATTGGTTTTTGTATACCTTGAACTGTCCTAGCAGTGTCACTTTCATCTTTATACTTAAGTGTCTTTTCATAACAATCTAGCATTGATTTATGCCTTTCTAACCAATCCATTCTGATAATTACATCACAAGATCCTGGTGGTAGAGTGTTCAGATTTGTCCTTATGTTTTGTGATGTAGACCCCCGACCCTCTAGATAAGATCCGCTAAGGATCATTCTAAATTATCCTTGAGCCGAAGCGGCTCCTTTGGTTCCATGCTATAACCTTCAATGAATCCACAAGTCCTTCATGAAAGCCTGCCCTACAGAACTTAACACCAGGCGTAAGCCTTACATATCCATGAAACCACAACCTTGCCTTAGCGCAAGTACTTTTCGAAACTCGCAAGTTCATGATTCGAAGACCCTTGACTACTCTTTCTCCAAACACTGATACCCGATATGTGATACGGGTATGGCTCCTCCTTTTTAGTGCCTTCCACACCTAACCAATGGCTATGGATAAGTGCTAGAACTACTCGCAACTCGTGACTTCGCGAGTTGGAGTATTGAACCCTCGTGCTCCTCCTTTGTGAAATCCTGAAGCATGATAAGTCAGCAATGGGTTGACCCCTTCCAAGGTGACGCATGTACACCACCTATCGCCTACTTCCACCTTTTCTGTGCGTTCTATGTTTGCACCACCTGTCAACCACACGGTCCCCACCTAATGGATGTGACACATGTTCGTAAGAGCCCTTGACGCTCGGCACTTTGAGACTTCTACAGTCTAAAAGAAATTCTTTCAACCCTCAAAGCCCTGATACGCGATACCACAAAGAGGCTCTGATCCAACAGTTCTCCCATGTCTTGGATCCAACGGTCTAGATCTTCTTCCTTGGTCCTCGCAACTCAGGACTTTGCAAAACCAAGAATTTGGTCTGCCCTCCAAAATCATGAACCCCGAATTCGCGAAATGATCCTGATCTCTGCCACCTATCCTCCGAAATGGATGGTTCTGATGCTTCTGGGACTTGACAAGTCCTCTTCATTCTGTCGTTACGAGGTTTAAACCTCGCTCACCTTTTCTAGATCTGATGGCTCACAATAACTCGACACTTCTCCCTCAAAGTTTCTATCATCCATTCTACCCTTCCATGCGACTTCCTAGGGATTAAACCCCTCACACCTTCTCCCGGATCCGACGGCTATTGATCCTTGGTGCTAGATCTGACGGCCCAGATTATTTTTCTTGTGCACTTCCCAGGGACTAAACCTCATGCACGTATCCTTGATCTAGCGGCTCTCCGGACACTGTGTTCCAGATCCGACGGCTGGCGCAATTTCGCGATCTCGACAATTGCAAGTATGGGGTGCAGCCTCCTCTGCTCCTCCAACTTTCGATTCTTGAATGTATGGATATCCAAGGGTGTAAACCCCGCTTTCCTTCGCCTGATCCAACGGTTGTCAGGTATTGGCTCTAGATTTTATGGTTTAGATCTATACTCCTTGCGTGCTCTCCTCCTACTGCCTGGAGATAGATTCAACTGTCTATATCTTTCCTCCAAGCACCGATCCAACGGTAGCTATGCTCTTCCTCCTGAGCTTCTTGGATTTTTGACTTAGAGGATTTTCTAAGCCTCGAAGGTCTCGACCATCGAATCTTCCTCTTGTGAGCCCGGTTCCTTTGGGTCTCGTCTGCATTATAGAAACGTTGTCCCTTATGAGCTTTGCCCTCTTGAAGATTTAATCCTATGCACACTTTGCATTCTAGGACCTCGAATAACTCAGATTCAAGAAATTTTCTGGAAAAGAAAACTCCTTATGCCCACCCAACATTCTTCTACTCGATGCACACCTTGCAGAGCCTATAAAGTATTCAACGACCTTGTGAGTGCCTTCTTCTGCAACACTTATCTTCTCTCTGAACTCGAAATCGAGTCACTCCTGTGCACTCTATGCATGCGCTCAATGCCCTCCTCGCACAGTTTTACAGAACCTTCAGTAGTTCTGTCTTCTCCCCATGCTTTCACTGCACAGTCTTCACCTCCAAAGTGTTCAGTAACCTTGAGGCTTCTCCTGAGTTGTGAATTATCTTAGTGTTTTTTCCTGGCATGTTATCCTCTGATCTCAAACGAGAGATTCAGATATGCACTCCTTGCTCTGGCTATTGAACCTCCTCTATTCTATTGTTCACCCCTTGCATAGCCTAAAGAACCCAAATAGAAATCGACAAAATCACAAACAGATAGTAAAATCTATTTATCACCTGTGTCTACAACATTCATTTTTGAAACATAAACACATGAACAACAATATGCAAGAAAAACTTCTTTTCTATTGATCCAAAAATGCCTATACAAGGTGTTTACAAAGGCTGGACTGTAACAAGTCTCAACTCTCTCTCTCTCTCTCTCTCTCTCTCTCTTGAGACCTCTCTGCTCTGGTCTCTCCTCCTATCCCTCTTTCTACTCTAATTTCTTCATTACAAAATGAGGGCTCCCATGACCTTATCCTCAACCACCGTCTCTGAGCTATCACTATTACAGGGTGGCTCCTACGACTACATTACATAAATGGATGCCCAATCCTAACTACATTCTGGGCTTGTTGCAAGCAACCATTAAAGGAAACCTCAATCACTACCTATATAAAGGCGTGGTCTAGCATTAAAAGCCTTACAAAATATATTGAAATTTTGAATTTCAAAATTGAGAGGGTTGTGCCTCTCCCTTTCTCCATTAAATGCGTGTTGGATGTGTTGGTTGGCTGGCATACTTTTGACATGGAGAAATGCTCCTACATCATACTCCTCAACTGGAAAAATCATGATCTCCTAATCATGAGCTCCTCTTCTCTAGTGTTGAAATCCACCTGGATCCCAAACTTTCCCTTGGAGATGTCCACCTACTCGTCTGCTTCGTTGTTGTTGTTGTTGCTGCCCTGCTGCTCTTGCAGGCTCCCTTCTGCTCAACTTCTCATTGCTAGCAGTCTTTTCTATTGAACTCAACATCAACCTTCTAATTTCTTCAATTACCTCGTCTAGTTGCTCCAGTGGTTGTCTCTTTGTATGCAGTCTTCTCTGTCGCACTGCTATCTTCTCAATGGGCAGATTTGCTTGATCTCTCCTGCTATCTTTATCTCTCTTTGTGGCACTAAGTGGCCACTCTGCTGCAGACTCCAGCTCTACAGTCTTCTCACTGAACTGCTTCTCAGCTTCTTCCTGTGGCAGTTATGTTGTTTCCATTTCTCCTACTGGCATACTTCCAGCTTCTTCCAGCTTGGCTTCTCAAATTTTCAAACTTTGCACCATCACCCTTCTCTCCAGTGCTTCCAATTCTTGATACAGATCAGTAAAATCCATGCTGTCTACTTCCTCTTCTACTGCAGACTCTAGTGCTGCAGTCATTTCTGTTTTAGCTTCTTGGCTAAAAATGTTGAGCAACTTGGTTGAATGCTCTTCTTCTTCTTCTTGGGGAAACATCAATGTCTGCTCCACTTCTTCCTCTTCTTTGACAGTCTCTGTTGGTTGTCCTCCTTCTTTTGTTCCATCCGCAACACATGCTCTTGCCTCAATTAGGCTATCTGGTAGGAATACCCAAATTCCCCCAATCATCAGAATGATCTTATGATCCTTCTTCTCGATGGTGCAATTTTTTAACTTGTCATCATCTTCATTCACATGGTCTGCAAAACCACATGAATATTCACTTATCAACAGTCCTTGCTTACCTGAACTCACTCCTGAGTCCCTGAGACTTTCAGACAGTCTCACTTCTTTTCCCCTACCCACCTAGCAATTTGAGAATTCTCTATTGCCCACTTGGCAGTCTATGAGACCCAGTGATCCCATCTCATTGCCCACTTGGCAATCTAAACTTTCACCACTGCCCCCATGGCAGTATGCGAGACCTTTTGCTGATCTCTTCCCATTGCCCACCTGGAAACTCGAAAGTTCACTTCTGCCCACCTAACAGTTTATGGGATCCTCTGCTAATCTCATACCATTGCCCACCTGGCAATATGAATTTTTGTTGCTATCCTCTTGATAGTCTATGAGATCCTCTAGTGATCTCATTCCATTTCCAACTTGGGAATTTGAAAATTCATCTCTGCCCTCCTAGCAGCCCATGAGATCTGAAATCGATCTCTCCTCCTCATCACTGAGGGTTTCTCCAACTTCTGGCTCACAAATGAAAACCATCTCTGTGTGATTGAGGCTTTCAGCATACCTCAGCCACTTCTTAAACTCTTGTTGTTGTTGTTTCTTGGAAAGCAACTTCTGAACTGGCCATTTGGCTTTCTTGTTCAGAGGTTATTCATACCTCCAGTGTACTTTTGCCTACTACTGCATCTTCAATGTCAGTTGTTCCATTCTTGCCCTTATCTCAGCAAGTTCTTTATCAATCTATTCTTTACTCATCTGCTGGTGGTCTCCTCTTCCACCACACTCATGGCCTTTAGTATCCATTTGCATCTTTCACTTGCCCTCCTGGCAAGCATATGGATCACTCTACGACTGAGAGAATCTCCATGTCCTCCTACATCTCACCGGTTGTCTATCATTTGTTTCACACCTTGCAAGAATCACCACAGAGCTTTAACACCCTACTTCTTTCACATGTTGTATATAGATGAATCTTTGCCTTTGATTCCACTTGATGTTACCAGAATTTCTCCCACTGTCTCTCCTTTGTTTGTGAACAAAGTAACAGTCTCCTCTTTCTCTTTTTTCTGAGATCTACAGACAAAAATCTACTCTGATAGCACTTGGTGTGTATCAGATTAGTTTCTTTATCTACTCTACCTCCTTCTGCCTGCAATATATAGACAGAAAGTGGCTCTGATACCACTTGATACAGACCCCTGACCCTTTGGCCGAGATATGCTCAGGATCGTTCTAAATTATCCTCGAGCCAAAGTGGCTCCTTTGGTTCCCTGCTGGAACCTTCAATGAATCCACAGGTCCTTCATGAAAACCCACCGTACGCAACTTAACACTAGGCACGAGCCTTACATCTCCATACGACCACAACCTGGCCTTAGCGCAAGTGCTTTTCGCAACTCATCAGGTCATGAGTTGAAGACCCTCAACTACTCTTTCTCGAAACGTCGATACGCGAGATGCGATATGAGTATGGCTCCTCCTTGTTAGTGCCTTCTACACATAACCACCAACTAGGGATAAGTTCTACCACTACTACTCGCGACTTCATGAGTTGGAGTGTTGAACCCTCATGTTCCTCCTTTGCGAAATCTCGAAGCATGATAAGTCAGCAATGGGTTGACCCATTCCAAGGTGACGCATGTACGCCACCTATCGCGTACTTCTAAATTTTCTGTGTGCTCTATGTTTGCACCACCTGTCAACCATGCGGTCCCCACCTAACAGATGTGACACATGTTCATACAATCCCTCAATGCTTGGCACTTCGTGACTTCTACAGTCGAAAATAAATTCTTTCAATCCCCAAACCCCCGATACGTGATACCACGTGAAGGTTCTGATCCAATGGTTCTCCCGTGGCTTGGATCCAACCGTCTGGATCTCCTTCCCTTCTCCTCGCAACTTGGGGATTCATGAAACCAAGAATTTGGTCTTCCCTCCAAACTCACAAACCCCAAATTCGTGAAATGATCGAGATCTCTGCCACCTATCCTCCGAAATGGACAGTCTTGATGCTTTTGGGACTTGATGAGTCCTCTTCCTTCTGCTGTTAGGAGCTTTAAACCTCGTGCACCTTTTCTGGATACGACAACTCACAATAGCTCAAGCTTCTCCATCAAAGTTTGTACCATCCATTCTACCCTTCTGTGTGACTTCCCAGGGATTAAACCCGTTGCACCTTCTCCCGGGTGCGACGACTATCGGTCCTTGGTGCTAGATTTGACACCCCAGATCCTTTTTCCTATGCACCTACTAGGGACTAAACCCCGTGCACGTATCCTTCGTCCAACGGCTCTCAAGCCACTACACTCCAGATGTGACAGCTGACACAATTTCCTGATCTCAGCAATTGCAAGTATGGGGTGTAGCCTCCTCTGCTCTTCCAACTTCTGATTCCTGAATGTATGGATATCCAAGGGTTTAAACCCCATGTGCCTTCGCCTGATCCAATAGTTGTTGGGTATTGGTGCTAGATTTGACGGTTCAGATCTATACTCCTTGGGTGCTCTCCTCTTGTTGCCTGGATGTAGATTAAATAGTCCAGATCTTTCCTCCCAACACCGATCCAATGGTAGCTGTGCTCTTCCTCCTGAGCTTCTTGGACTTTTGACTTAGAGGATTTTCTAAGTCTCGAAGGTCTCAACCTTCAACTCTTCCTTTTGTGAGCCCAGTTCCTTTGGGTCTCGTCTGCATTATAGAAACGTTGTCCCTTATGAGCTTCATTCTATTGGATATTTACTCCTGTGCACACTTTGCATTCTAGGACCTCGAATAACTCAGATTCAAGAATTTTTCTAGAAAAGAAAACTCCTTACACCCACCCTACATTCTTCTGCTAGATGCACACCTTGTAGAGCTTATAGAGTATTCAACAACCCTATGAATGTCTTCTCCTGCGACACTTCTCTTCTCTCTGTACTCGAAATAGAGTCCCTCCTGTGCACTCTATGCATGCGCTCAATGCCCTCCTGGCAGAGTTTTACAAAACCTTCAGTAGTTCTGTATTTTCCCCGTGCTTTCGCTACACAGTCTTCACCTCTAGAGTGTTCAGTAACTCTGAGGCTTCTCTTGAGTTGTGAATTCTCTTGGTGTGCCTGCCTAGCATGTTCTCCTCTGATCTCAAACGAGAGATTCAGATACGCACTCCTTGCACTGGCTACATAACCTCCTCTGTTCTGTTGTGCACCCCTTGCACACCCTAAAGAACCCATATAGAAATTAACAAACTCACAAATAGATAGTAAAATCTATCTATCACCTATGTCTACAACATTCATTCCTAAAACATAAACACATGAACAACAATATGCAGGAAAAGATGCTTTTCTATTAATCTAGAAATGCCTATCAAGGTGTTTACAAAGGTTGGACTGTAACAGGTCTCAGCTCTCTCTTTCTCTCTTGAGACCTCTCTGCTCTGGTATCTCCTCCTATCCCTCTCTCTACTCTAATTTCTTCATTACAAAATGAGGGCTCCCATGAGCTTATCTTCAACCACCGTCTCAGAGCTATCACTATCACAGGCTAGCTCCTACGACTACATTACATAAATGGATGCCCAATCCTGACTACGAACTAGGATTGCTACAAGAAACCATTAAAGGAAACCTCAACCACTACCTGTACAAAGGCGTGGTCTGGCATTAAAATCCTTACAACATTTATTGAATTTTCAAATTTCAAAATTAAGAGGGTTGCGCCTCTCCCTTTCTCCATTAAATGTGTGCTGGATGTGCTGGCTGGTTGGCACACTGCCGACATGGAGTGGTGCTCCTGCATCATTTTGACCACCTAAGATGAATTCATAATTAGAAATAAAGTCAACCACTTTCCTTTTTGTTCATGTTGCTAGTTGTACCAGCCATGATTTTGCGTGTCTCGTTTTCTTAAGTTTATTTGACTCTACTACACTAGGAGTGATATAACTTAATGTAGCTCCAGGATCAATTGAAACAAAAATTCAAGTGTTACTGATTTTAAGTTCAATTTCTACCATAGAGGAATGGTGGTTAGCTTGTCAACCATCCACGACTGCATTTATTTGATGCAAGCTTCTGCCCACATAACCCATCGTCGAGGCTTCCTGCAAATTGTGAACAACAGTTCTGGTTGTTGAATTTCAACCTGGACAGTTCCTCCTTAGATGAGGTTCTTCACATTCCCAACAATTTAATGGTTCGTGGGGGTTGTCCCCAAACTTCTTTGTTGCCAGATTTATCGGTTTACCGTTGCCTTGTGTATTTGGATTGTTGGACTGAAATTTTTTTCTAGGAAATCGATATAAAGTTGACTGGTATCCCTTCTTCCACTGGTTCATTCGGTCTTGTTTCTTATCCTTCCAAGATTTGGGAAATTTTTTCCATTGTTTGTATTGATTGTTGATCGTAACACATTCGAGATTTCTTGAATACTTCACTCAAGGATTTGGGGTTATCAAACTCGATTTTGTCCTTATAAGAATGTGGTAAACACCTTAGGAACTGCTAGATTTTTACCTTGTCCTCTCAAATAAAAGGTACGAACCTTAGTAATTACAGGAATTTATTTATCAAATCCTCCATAGTCATTTCACCAAGTTGTAGCTGATAAAATTCTTTGGTTTTCCTTTCATAGTAGCTTTCAGATAGGTACTGTTTCTTGAAATATTTCTTAAAGTATGCCCATTCCATTTGTTTCTCTTTTAGGCCCTTGGTCAATTTTGGATCTTGCCACCAAATGTTGGATTTTCCTTTCATCTTATAGATAGCCATTCTGACCTTCATATTGCTAGAATAATTGTAGATCTAGAAATAATTCTTGATGTCTAATAACCATGCCTCATCTTCCTCCCCTGTTCTAGATTCCCCATCAAAGGTAGCGGGTTTGATTTTCTTAAATTCTCCTTCAAGGTGATCTACCTACTTCCTTTTTATATCTGGTTTTGTTTTATCTTCAGCTGAAGGTGTACCTTCATATGAACTGTCCCCTCTTTCTGCTTCAGGACCAGAATTCTTGGAGGCCCTTTTACTGGCCTCCTCCTCATGATCATTGTCCTTTTGGATTTTCGTTGTCACTATACTATGCAACATGACCTCATTTATTTCTTGTTGTTCCTGCTCTGCCTTCTTTAGTTTCTCATTGTCTTCTTTGAAGACTTGTAGCTCAACAATGAGATTCCTCATTGTTTCCAGAACTTCAAGTAGGTGAGCTCCCGTCACTGTTCTATCTCAGATCTTTAGGAGGTATTTGTTTGGGTTTCCCCTAAAGTATGATTTCTGCGTCATCCTGGGCTGCCATGATTAATACAAAATAAAAAAGAGTTTTATGTTTGTAACAACTTTTTTTGTTAGTTTTTCATAATCATAAAAAACATTGTACTAAGTCAATACTTTTTCCCTTTTCAAGGTTCAAGTGTTGTAATCCTTTTCTCTGATACCATATGTAATGTCCCTCAATTTTGCCATTAAAAAAATAAAAAATCCATGGACATTATTCTCCAATTCCCTTTTTTATGTTTGTGGATAAAGAGAAGAAATCTTCTTCCTTGTTATATTTTTTTGTGACGTAACGTCAGTTCATCGTACCACATGATGCAATTTCCATACGAACTTCCTTTATGAACTTCCCATGATTAGTGACAGTTCTGATCCTTTTAGCTAAAAGATTTTGATTAATGAGATCTTGTGTTAACTTCAACTTAACTAAAAGGTGTTCCAACGAACCTCCTCTTGAATGATAAGCTAACTCTAATAATACAGTTGAAGTGTATGAGTTCCAACTCATCGAGTCACGAAGGGATTCATTTATTTAGCCATTTCTTGATGTCAAAAGAGCGGTCGACTGTCAGAAGGTAGTTAAGGCTCTACATATACCATTTAATAGTAGTTTTGTGTGTGTGAATTATGATGCTTTCACCTCGCTCTTCATCCATTCCGGTCAAGCCAACTCGACCCTCATCACATGGTTAAACCATCCTTCATACCTTCAGCATTTAACTGAGTATTTAAGGTTCCTCTTAGGGTTTTAACATGTTTACTATTTCATTGTGGATTCTTTCAAGAGGCTCTACGTGTTAATTTTTTCCTTTCATTGAAGCATGCTAACGATTTAGGGAAAACGTTACCTGCTGGAACGACATCACCATCTGCCCTCCCTGGTAAGCTTCCATTAATACTATGTTATGGTTATTAAATGAGGTTTTGTTCTTCTTTTCATCTTTGTCATTCTACGTAGCCTCTTCACTGAAGACTATGGGGGTTCGGTCTGGTGTCTAAGCTATTGAGAAGGCTCATTCTGGCGATAGTCAAAACGGTAATCAGATGGAAACTGGTCGGCTTCCTCAAAACAGGTAAGAATATTTCCCTACTATTTTGTCCAAATTCCTTTCTAAAGATTCTCTTTATGTCGCCTCCTCGTTCCTGACTTACAACAATCTAGCACGGGCATTGTAATAGGGTTAACATGTACAAATTGTTACTCAAAGGGTTATCATTGTTCTTCCCTTATCTTCATGCATGGTGACTTGGTGTTGGGTCTCTGTGATACTGCGTAGGAGTTCTAGCCCAGGAAGTCGGTTTAGTAGGGTAAAACCCATAATACATACTGTATATTATACTTTGTTCGGGCGAAAGGAAAAGAAAATGTCCCTTCAATATTATAACGATTCTCTGCCTTCGATGGGTGTGGTCATATTGGTTTTACATGGGAGTCTACCATTCTATAGGTCCTCCCAACCCACTGGATGGGTTGATGACTATAGTTTCTCTTTAAAGATTGGTTGTAATTTGCATTCAGTATATATGTGTCTTTATTCGTTTGAAAAGTACTTCGCAACATGCATTTACTTGAGTTTGTATTATATTGGTGTAACATTTTTTCACTCTGTTGATACAATTTACTTGTGCGTGTGAAAAACCATTCGTAGCCTGGCATTCGATAAGAAAGTTAATTATGTATTCACTGTTTTATTACTCTGACTTGAAACATGCATGTCACGCGAGCCCCTTTGCAGTTCTAATTTGCAAATGCTATTGTGTTATTATTGCTTCTTGTCTATTTCCTGAGAGTTTGCTTTTATCAAAAGGTAGCCAATCTAATGATGGGACTCTATTTTGCTGCGAGGGTACCCATCAAGTCGTTCAAGCTCAGTCCTCCCCTTTCGGTGTATCGATGGCTTGCGGTTATGACTGGAAGCATTCCTATGTCCATTCAAGATAAGTATTACTCTTTGTTGCCACAGGGGCAGACCCAGGGTTTAATGCTACAACAACAAACCAACAAAACCCTAACTACCAACCCTTTCAACAACACCTACGTAATAGATGAAGTCTCACTTGAGGTAGAGGCAGGGGTGGTTGCAGGACTCAGGTTTCTGCAACCTTAGCTAGGAAACAGATCTATGATTTTAACACTTAATAGATCATTTAACACCGTTAGTTCATCATTATCTAGCCAATATCTACTTCGTAGAGAAAATAGAGCATTACAGCATTCACAGTGATCTAATGAATATAAGTACTTAGCAAAGGAATTAGACCATATCTAGAAGATTTGAGCACTAAGAAAGTTCACATACACTAGATCTAGCATCCAGATTTATCATAAGCACAAATCATAAATAAATCTATATATCTATATCAAAGAACTTAGCACATAAAACATAAACACATCAGAACGTCACACAAAGAAGTAAGTATTCTATTTTCTATCATCAACCAACAAAATAATTTGACTTTCAAAGGCATCTCCCAATTCTAGATATTTAAATACCACTCATTTGTAGTGACCTCTTGGTCATCTAAACTTATCACTTCATAGGCATGTTTAGCATTAACATGACATCCTTTTGTATTCCAAGACCACAATAAAGTATATTTTTCATCATTTAAGTCGCTACCAGTCCATACTAAACCTTTTAGATAAAAAATTGGTGCCATCCTCCCCCCTCTCTTTTATCTCCTTCGGGCCTGGCTTGACTTCCCGGTCCAGGATCGTGGTCCAAGATCGTTCAAGTCTTTGAGTCGAATGAATCATTAAGCTCCTGATGGAACCAAATTGGCTTGGCACAGGCCCTTTATACTTACTTGGTATCCGTGATGTGATACCTACGGACCCTTTCCTTGGAGCTCTCAATTATTGCATCGTTGTCCTTAGCCCTCGCTGCTAGGTGCTCCCTTGATATGATCATGGACTGTGACCATCGGTCAACTCCCTTCGCGATCTCACACTTCAATACTTTCGCAAGTTGGTTCCTCCTCCTTTCTTGATTTCTAAATCGACAAATACTCTGGGACTAGATCTACGGTCCTCGATCCTCTCACGATCAACAACTGTGATCGAATCATGTGTTTTGACTCCGCGAGCCCTGAATCCTCTTGACTCTACTTTTCCAACTTATGAACCAGTGATGGAATGATCCTCTACCCCGCGTCCTTCCAAATCTAATGACCTGGATTAATATCACTCTTCGTGATTTCGCTAAGATCCCTATCTTCTCTTGCAAACCTTTCGAAGTTCCTTCTCCCGAACCTCTCATCCTTATGCCACCTATCTCGTCCTTGTCAAGGGTGACTTTTTCTTCTTTGGGACTTCAGCAAGTCCTCGAATCCTTTGCGCACTTAGCAAAATTTATCTTTTGAGACTTAGACTGTTCTTGAAACTCCTTCTGTGCTCCTTGTAGAAATTTGCACAGACAGCCTTCTGTGACTTTGCTTGGGTTGAAAACCTCTAAGATTTCAAGTTCCTCTTTGAGCTTCTCTTATCCCTCTTGGCAGTATTTTTCCCTTCCTTCTAAGATTATAAGGTGAACTCTAGCTACCTTAGGTGCACTCCTTGCACTCCTTCTATCACCTCTTTAACCTCTATGTTAGCCTCTCCTTGCACACTTGGTAGGAATAAGTCAAATCCTCCAATGATCAAAATAGCCATCTGATCCTCCTTCTCTATGATGGAAGTTTGTAACTTCTCATCATCTTCATTCACATGGCTCACAGCACCATGCAAACTTCCACCTGAGTGAGGTTTCTCTCATCCCTCCTCTTCGACCAATGAAATCTCAACTAATTTCACCTCTTCTCCCTTGCCCACCTAGCAATCTGGGATCTCTCCTCAACCCACCTAGCATTTTACGAGATCCATCGATCCCTACTCATTACCCACCTGACAATCTATGAGCCTCTTGCCAGATCTCTTTGTCTCATGACTGCGGTTTTCAGCATCCCTCAGCCACCTCTTTAACATTTGTTGTTGCCTTCTGGCCAACAAATTTTGAATAGGCCATCTAGATTTCCTCTTCAAAGGCCATCTGTATCTCTAATGTACCTTTGACTCCTGCTACATCTTGAATGCAAGCTTCTCCATCTGTGCTGAAATTTCACTGAGCTCCTTGTCCATCTCCTCTTTTCTCTTTTGTGACTAGACTTCTACTCGACCATGCTTATGAATGTCAATGGACATCTCATTTTTTCTTCAGCCAACCTGGCTGCTTACCATCTGTTTCACACCTTGCAATGGGTCCAACAGAGTGTCACACTCTATCTCCCTGGATTACAAAAACAATTCTACAACCGCTCCTACACCTCCTTCTCTCTGTCTGAGAGAAATCAAGCTCTGATACCACTCCAATGCCAACCTCGCCCCTCTCCTTTCTCTCCTTTTGGTCTGGCTCGACCTCCCAGCCCAGTATCGTTCAAGTCTTTGAGTCGAATGACTCATTAGGCTCCTGATGGAACCAAATTGGCTTGACACAGGCCCTTTCTACTTCCTTGGTATCTATGATGTGATACATGTGGAACCTTTCCTTAGCACTATCAACTCTTGCGTCGATGTCCTTAGCCATCACTGCTAGGTGCTCCCTTGATATGACCATGTACTACGATCACGAGTCAACTCCCTTCATGATCTCGCACTTCGATACTTTCGAGAGTTGCTTCCTCCTCCTTCCTCGATTTCTGAATCATTGAATACTCTGGGACCAGATCTGTGGTCCTCATTCCTCTCGTGATCAACAGCTGTGATCGAATCCTGTGTTCATACTTCATGAGTCCTGACTCCTCTCGACTCTGCTTTTTCGAATTACGAACCAACAACCTGAATTAATATCTCTCTTCGCAACTTTGCGAAGATCCCTGTATGCTCTCACAAACGTTTCGAAGTTCCTTCTCCAAAACCTCTTGACCTTCTGCCACCAGTTTCCTCCTTATCAAGGTTGACCTCTTCATCTTAGGGACTTCAGCGGGTCCTCCACTTCTTTGCACACTTAGCAAAATTTCTCTTTCGATACTTAGAGTGTTGTCGAAACTCCTTCTGCACTCCTTCTAGAAATCTACACAGACTTCCTTCTGTGACTTTGCTCGACTTGAAAACCTCCAAGGCTTCAAGTTCCTCTGCGAGCTTCTCTTTGCCCTCATGGCAGTCATTCTCCCTTCCTGATATTATAAGGTGAACTCTAGATACCTTAGGTTCACCCCTTGCACTGTCTCAATTCTTCGATGACTTCTCCCTCAGCCTTGTGGAAATTTTAAGGCATCTCCTTTCCTTTGTCGATGCACTTCTTGCAAAACCTTCCTTCATTAGAATGTTGAGCAATTCTGGGATTCTTCTACAACTTCAATTGTGTAGCTCCTAGGTATTCTCACACCATCTCAATGCCCTCCTGGCAGAGTATTCCAGAGTGTTCAATAACTTTGCGTTGTGTCTCTCTCTACATAGTCTTTATTTTGAAGGGACTTAACTGCCTTGAAATTTCTCCCTAAGTGTGTAAGTAAATCTGGCGTGCTAACATGGCAGCTTCTCTTCTGACTCCATTGAGTTCAGGCCCGCATTCCTTGCTTCGGCTTACAGATTTTTCCGACTCTGTCGCGCACTCCTTGCACTTAGCTTAGAGAACCAGACTTAACTTAGCACACTCGCGGATAGAAAATTGTATCTCTATCCCTGTAGACGATTTCTAACATCCATCTACAATTCACAAACATGTAAAATACATTTACAACACAACATCCATTACAACATCTATTAATGGTGTGATGTCAAATTACAATGGTGGAGTCTGAGTTGCAACTAAGTCTCGACTCTTTGTATCTCTCCTTACAACCCGACTTGTCTAACCCAAAACCAATCTAACCTCCTACCGTCTAGCCTCTACCTTGCAAATAATACAGAGATTTATACGAGAGGGACTCCATGAGCTTCCCTCGCAAGCTACCTAATGGTGTCAAATCAACATCCCTAAGGTTTATCAAAAGGTCAATTTACAAAGATAGCAATATACCCCCAAATCGGACGTAGATCCAATTTTCCGTCAGCCTATTAATGGCGACCTCATCTTTTAATCGTGTGAAGGCACGATTCTTCTCTTCCAACTTGTCCCCAATTAATGCCTCAATCATGCCCTGGATCTTCGAGGAAAATTTGAATGTGCACCACGCGTGTAAATGAGCTGGCATCTGATGAGATGGAGCGATGCTCCTGCATGACAATTCTATTCATCTTTTTGTTCTCCATCTAAACCAAGAAATTATGCACTTTTTCATCTCCATAAAATTGGATCTTCATTAGTTGAAGTTCCTGCCTATGCCAGAAAATTAATACCAATAGTGTGTAGGGTACTAGTTAGATTTTTTGACAATTTGTAAAAGGATTATGCTTCAAT